>VXCM01002518.1:0-70678 GCA_014773175.1 Lucifuga dentata
TGTATGTATGGATTACTTGGGTTGTTACCAACATCTGGTGAAAATTTCATGTCAATAGCACCTTTATAAATATGTTTACTGAGAAAATGGTGACGTGTTCAATACTTATTTTACCCGCTATATATATATTTGTATGATATGTCCTTTATTCCAACAGTACTATACAGGAATATTGTCACTGCAGCAATGGTAACTTGTTCACTTCCACTATTTTGATATTTAGTCAAATATCTCCAATTTCAGTTTGTGACTCTTCAAAATATGTCTGTATATTATTAACTTTCCACATTGGCCAGTAAAGTGAGATTAGTTTTAAACAAACCAAGAAATGCTAATTCAATTCATCTGAGTTACTTTTGGATTTTTGAACTGTAACTCTGTCATTCCATTCAGAAATCCCTTTAATACAAACTTCTTCCGTTCTGCCGTCTCAGTGGAATATCTCTACTTACAAACTATTTGCATGGTTTAGTGAGCTGCTCACTGCATCAACTATCAATTTCTGGCATCTATACTATTTCTATTGTGATTGGAGACTATTTTAAGTCTCCAGTCACTTTGCATAGCATTCTGTTTGTCTGTGCCATTACTTAAAACAGAGACACTCAAAGACTTGATGGAGAGAGAGAGGGGTGGGGGGGNTGTCTGTGCCATTACTTAAAACAGAGACACTCAAAGACTTGATGGAGAGAGAGAGGGGTGGGGGGGGTAATCTGTCAGAACAGAATGGCAGAAAGAAAAGTAGAACTCCGTGTTTGTCAGTTTGACCCCTTAGATTTAATCCTGCTATGTCTTTATATTGTAGATTTTCACTCTCTAATATTCTCTCTAAATTATAACTACCTCCATGGTAATCCTACACTGCTGTGGCCTAAATTACACCTCACCCTGTGTGTGTGAGGGTGTGTCATTAAGTGTGGAGGACCTAGAAGATTGGAGTGGAAGTCCTGAATCAATCAAAATGGGCATCAGAAATGGTAAAATGCAATCATACTGAAAGGTGGTCAAAGCTTCAGTGTTTCAGATTTTCAGCATTCTGGGATTACAGGACCTGAAAAGCATAATCCTACTCTATCGTGTCACTTTCTGCATAAGTAATCAGTACTATAGTGCTCTCTGGTGGCCAACATCTGCATAACAGTCAGTTTAGTTTATACTTTATTTTATCAGGCTATTAGCAGATTCGCTCATTTCTTTTGAGTATTTACTCTCATAGAGCAGAGGATTAACACATGGAATGGTCACTGCTTCAGTTATACAAGACATCATTAATCAGGCCCATACAAATTGCAACTGACAACTGCAATCTGCAGATTTTTTTCTTTGGCAGATGTCAAAGCCAGTGCAATTCCCTAATCATATTTAAAAATGAATCTGTCAAGGGAAAAGTGGAGGAATTTATCAGTTGGAATACAA
The DNA here is from genome assembly GCA_014773175.1 of Lucifuga dentata. Classification (NCBI taxonomy): domain Eukaryota; kingdom Metazoa; phylum Chordata; class Actinopteri; order Ophidiiformes; family Bythitidae; genus Lucifuga; species Lucifuga dentata. The sequence goes on from VXCM01002518.1 coordinate 1,417, forward strand.
AGTATTTGAATAACATCATATCATTAATGGGACAAATCAGTGAAGTTCATAAGATGAAAGTATTTCCTGCAAGGACAGTGACTGAAGTGAATGAAAAATATTTAGCTAGACCAGTAACTACATCTTTCCAAATGTCATTTATTTCAATACCAGCGTGAAAAACTTTGCTTTATATTTACATGTAGTCAAAATATTTAACAACCTTTAAATGTAGTCAAAATGCAAGTATCAAGTTCATTAAATTAGTCACTGTCTTAGATTAAGACATATCTGACATGGATATAAAAATAAATCAAGCCTCTAACTTCCATAACATAAAATATAAAACCAAAATTAATCTGATTTTCAGCAGCCTAATTTTTCCCTTCTTGTCCTGCATCATCCAGGTCATTGACTTTGAAGTTGTGTTGAATGTGGGACAGAAAGGGCTGTGAGCGGAGGTTGTATGTCAAGTACCTGGCAAGGTGAAACCGAAATTGCATCGCTCACATCTTTGCTTCCCTGCCTGGCCCGAGCTCTTATGCTCCTCCCTGGGCCCATTAGAATGACTCCACCCTCCTCCACCAGGCCATCGAACAGTGCTCCAAGACTCTGTCGTATCCTCACGCAGAAGTGTGGACAACTGAAGGCATACAGAATTGGGTTCAAAACTGGATTCAGAAATGTAATGGTTGTTGCCAGGTGCAGCCCCACCTCCACTATTTTGAGAGTTTGGGGCTGATACTGAGCTACCACTTCGATTATGCAAAGGATATGATAGGGAGCCCAGCACAGTGCAAATGCTGCAATCACAAATGTCACCATTTTGGTGAAGCTCTGGGATAAAAGACCCTGATTGGTCTGATTAGATGACCTTGAGGAAGACCAGGAAGTGGGTGTGAGGCACAAAGTTGAGGTGGCTGGAGGCTTGAGCAAAATGCTTGTAGTTTTTGTAGTCATAAGGGTAATTTTAGTTTCTGATGTCTTTTCTGTGTTTGACACAAGCCGTGCTCCAGTTAGCTCATTGGCACTCTCTCTCCTCTTCCTTATTCGTTTTCTCAGGCTGAGACCAATTTGGATGTAGCTTCCTGCAATTACCACCAGGGGGATCAAGAAAGCTAGCAAAAGCTTGGAGATAGCTGTTGCTGCCTGCCGCACTTTGCATTCCCTGTCTAGCATGTCTGCAGAGGATAAATATAAGGCAAAATTGTGGTAGCACAGTTTCCTCTTATCCAGGGTCTCAGTCACTGAACGGAACAGTAAGTAAGGAAATGCATTAATTGCTGCCCACAGCCAACCCAACACACACACCTTCCATGCTCCTGCCACTGTCCGATGATTCTGGCTCCATACTGGCTTAGACACCAGGAGGCAGCGGTCCAGAGAGATGGCTGCCAGGAGGAAGGCTGAGACAAACATGTTCAGGAAGAAAATGGAAGCCTGTGCTTGGCAAACTGGGATCCCTAGTTCCCAGCTGTGAGAGGAGTAGAGGTAGAAGGTGAAGAGGGGTAGCATCAGGGTGGAGAGGAAATCAGACATGGCCAGATTGAGCACCCAGACAGAGGCCACGGTGCGGCGTTGCAGCCGAAAGCCCACCACCCATAGGATCAGGGCATTTTCCAGAATACCCAGGCAGGAGAACACACCATGTAAGCAAATAACTGCCAAATTAGCCTTTGTGTTGTTGTTGAGGGTGTGCTCCCGCATGGCCTGCAGCATGGGACAGAACAACGTGTTGTTTGACATCAGTGCTCTAAAAGAAAAGAAAGCAAAATGTTGTTAGGAGTAAGACCGAGAAGAAAAAGAAAACAAAAGAGAGGAAATCACTATCATGCTTATGAATCTCCATAATGAGATCTAACTGATAACAATCAGAGCTTCTGCCACACTAAAGATTCTGCTTGTTCAGAAGTGGTTTTATGATGGGGTTTAAGCTTTGTCCATGATGACCTCTTCAGTGTTTTACTGCTTTTTTTTTTTTTTTTTTTTTTTTATCATGGACATACTTGTGTTCAGAAGGAAAAGTTTATAAGTACATTGTGTCACTGTGATGATGTGATGATGAAGATGATATCACGATTAGACTGCTGTAGACAGCTGACACAGTTCCACTCAGTACCCTGTCCTATTCATGACTAACTAAATCAGATGAACTTTTATTAATCTTTACTGATCAAAAACAATGTCACTTTGACTTTGCCACCTTGGAAAATGTCACTAACCTTATTAAATTCAGTTGATGTTGAAAGTGAGAATTAAACAAATCACATGACTGATACCGTATGTGAAAGGCATCATTCCTGGCAGGTCTGTAAGGTGCCATGAACTCATTCTGGTAATCCGATGAGTTGTGTGTCTTGTGTGCGTGTGTGTGTGTACGTGCAGGTTTTCAGTCTCTTAAATTCACTTTAAAGGACCATACTTGTAATTTAGCTTTTTTTTTCCAAAACATAAAACCGTTATTTATTTTCATTTTGCCAAATCCCTTCAGCTTACAAAATCAAATGTTCAAGTGCCTTAAAATTCTTTTTTTTTTTTTTTTTTTNTTTTTTTTTTTTTTTTTGCCTAGTAACACATATGTCCAAATGTAGAAGGCAATTTCTCAGGAAAAACCATCTTCTCCTGGGACTATATTATTGGTGGAGACACATTTTCTTCTCTTCCTTGTTGGACTGGTTAAATTAACTAACTTCAACACAAAAATAAAAATTACATTTAGTTTGCTATGATGGATTACCAATCTCAAGTGTGTCTGAAGTCACTACAAGTTGATTTTAATAGCATACTGGAAAGAACTGAAACCAATGGCTGGTAGGAAAAACAAATCTAAAATCAATTTCCAGTAGTATGCAGGACTGTATTTATTGGGATCAAACATACAAAATCATCAGCATACCCCTTTGGTAACTGCTTTTCCTCCAGTCTGCTCTCCTGATTAACTAGTTTTTCCTGCAGATGAAGTGGTGTATGGAGACAAATTAAATGAATACATCATTCTGTGATGAATGCATTATTTTATTTGCTGCAGGAAACTCTTGAGTCTTAGCCCAAATCATCAGACTTAAAGTGATGACAGTTGCAGAATCTCATATGCTAATAGTTACAAGCATATGTTTCCCATTTATCCCATCAAATAGAGGAAATATAAAGAGGTATAGAGTAAACAGTTCAGATGACATTGCTTATGAATCTATATACCATTTATGTCATTGCTTGGAGAGTAGGGATAAGAGGGTGAAGCCTGAGGCAGGCTGTAAAACAGTTTTCTAAGGCTGCAGTCAGAGCTACATGGATTAGAAGAAAGGTGAGTGTTTGGGAAAAAATAAAATACCAATCAGTAAGTCACAGAGGTGTGAGTAAATACAGTGTTAGAGCAGGGAAATGTAGTTTGTTGTTTAAGGGGTCCATTGGTGTATTTTTGTTGCTTTGTTAGTCTGGTTTTGGTGGCAATGTTAGCTTTATGTAGCAAGCATGTGTAAGCTAGCTCTAGTTAGTGGGTAGCATACTCATGGCTGCAGGTTAGTTGTTACAGTATAAAGTAGTGTTGGGGTGTGAGATCTGACAAGGGGGGGGGGGGGATGCTGGAGCACACTGTTGGGCCTTCTTGGTATAATGGGCCCAACTCAACAAAACACCAATTTTTAAGAAGGTGCCCACCTGAAGACTTGTCAGCACTCATACATTTAATTATAATGGTTAGATGGGAGTATGATACACGTTAGCTGGAAAGTTTAATATTAAGGCTGATGATGGCTGAACAACTGAGTCTGATGCATGTCATGTACATTCTACACACACCAGTAGTAGCCCAAGCAGACATATGTGGCTGTGTGACTGAGAAATCAGTTTCATAGCTGCTCATTGCTTGGGAGAAGTAGGATTCATATAAATTGTAGGTGCAGAAGAATTAGAGGTTAGGGTAGGAAATGGTGTTTCTTATAACTCAGTTCAACAGTTTTATGACGGCAAAGCCTGATGTCTACTGCTGCTTCTAGGGATAGACGAAGATGCCATTTAACATATTCTGGGCTTCCATAAGAATGCTCACCCAACTTGTTGCACAATTCTGTGTATTGATTAAAAAAAAAAAAAAAAAAAANAAAAAAAAAAAAAAAAAAAGATTCATAAGCAAAACATACTGGCCAATAAGATTATACTGTATAATAGAAAAATTGCTGTTGTAATATGATGGTCAGATGGTCTTTGCGAAAGTAAAAAAGATTAAAGGTTTTACACCAAGAGAAAGTATTCCAAATGTATATACATTGCTACTATAAGCATTCTAAATTTTTTTAAAGACTGCACTTTCACAATGCTCCCTGACCATGGTGGACCCATTTCCTCTGTAGTGACAGCCATTTGGTATGCGTTCTGATTAAGTATATACATGGAAAATGGCAAATATCTGTTAATTATTGTATGCGTCTTGTCAGCAGAGGTAAGATGAACATACAATAGTGATTACTGTTTAAAGGTTGTAGCATGTCACGTGTATTGCTTTTAATTAGTGAATATTTGACGAATATCTCACGTAAAACAAATTTTACCTAATAAAAATATTGGTAGGGACAATTCAGTAGCACCTTGATATTGGTAGGGGTATGTCCCTATGTCCATACCTAAATCTGCCACTGTGCATATGCATAAATTTAAAAAAATCCCAACTATACTGTATAATCAGTCAGTAATAACAAGTGTAAAGAAATACACAGTGCCTTCAAATTTTATGTATCAATGCAGATTTATGCTGTGATCTACAGCTTTTCAAGTTGTATGATGGCACTGTGACATTCTGTAAACTGAAGTAGAAAGCAGCCAAAGGAAGAACTAATCTGTCAAAAACTAATCTTACACAACAATGCCATATTATACAGGCACATAGTTTTCATTTTGTTCCTCATTCTTTAGAGAGACAAATGAGGAACATTTCTGACTGTATTCTTTTCCCTTTGAGATGGTTTGTCATTTTTGGTTTTGAGAGCATGTCAAAGCCTGTTGCTGTGGTCTAACCACATACAGCTCTTAGGCAACTTCACATACTTAAGCAATACAGGAAAAGTGAAGGACACACTCACGTCAGTGTCAGGGTGAGACAAAGAGTCATCTCTTTGTGTGCTTCTTACGGAGCCCTGCATTTGACATCTGGGGGGAATAAAAGGATATTGTGGCCATGTATTATGAATTTGTTGCCAACTTTATTAATATGTGTGCACGCTTTATTATTTGTTCCCTCATTTTAGTTAAATCGCAGCCATGCTTTATCAATTTGTTCCCTCGTTTTAGTTCAAATGTGGCCATGTTTTACCACTTCATTCTTTTTTTAATTTACCTTCAACCTCTTCCATAACATCCTGATCTTAGACATTGGACTAGACAAATTATAGCTGTGTTCACAAGTGTGAAAGCTCTTTACACAGCCATTCTAAATAATGCCAATCTGGTTTAAATGATTTGAGACATGTCTAGAACAACATTGTGCATTTTAAAGTGGATCACATTAGGAAAAAATTGTAACTAGATAGCTTAGGGGCAGCTTGCACAAGTTGGTTGAAATCTTCTTTGGGAACAGGAGTTCTACTGCATGCTCCCTATGTATTAAATGATTTCTTGGAAGGAAAAAAACAAAACAAAACAAAACAAAACAAAAAAAAAAACACATCATCAGTCCCTTTGGCTTGGAGGCACAAGCATTCACGCCATTGATCAAGAATTGCACTGGTACCAGTTAAGTCCAAAGGTTACACATTAACTCCCAGACAGTTTTGCTCTTCATATAACACTATGCAACACTGGTTTCTGTCCCTTCTTGTCTGTCCACGTGGAAGACGTGGTGTATGTTACTGACAACCTTAATAAAGTCAGCATAGTACTTTGTCTGAACATGAACACAGACATGCAAGTTAATACACCCATGATACAACACTGACACACATTCTCTCTCCAGACAGTTACTTTAAGTTTCCTCAGTAACAGAGGCATGAGTATTGCATCACGCATAAGTGATGAATAATGACTGGACTGTTCTCATGAAGGCTGGAAGTGTACCTGCAACAGTAAATAAAAGCAACAATGCACTATTCAAACCACAGTCCTTTTATTGCAGGATTTCTGAAAGCATGGGGTTTGATGATAACATGACAACTGACTTCAAATCTGTCTTTATCTTTATGACATGGGTCTCCTTACTTATTGGTTGCTATGCTGTTCAGATGCTATGTATTTATGTATACCATTTCAAATGCATATGATATCATTACAATTCCTGCTTTAGCAGCAAATTCTATGTGATGTTCTAATATCAAAGCTTGAAGGACCATACTGTAGTTTTGCATATTTGAGCCTAATAAATACTAACTACCTACCCATAACCGTTTTCCAAAGCATAAAACCATATTTTGTGGTTATTTTGCCAAATTCCATAATCTTTCAAAATCAAATGTTTAGGTGATACACCCACCTTATAATTCAATATTTCACCCATTAACATGCAAGTAGAAAACAAAATTGTTTTAATTTCTCCGGTAAAACAGTTTTCTCCCGGGACTATTCCTTGGGGACGGTTCAATAATGTAAGATGTATGCGGGTTTTATATATTAGGCTCAACATGGAAAAATATGGTTTTGGTTCTTTTGGTTCTTTGAGTACAGAAAATCAACAGACGTGTGACAAGGTTTCCTCATGGCTCCATGTTGTGCTGCAACTGCCTCTGGTTTTGTTTAGTCACAAAATCGGCTCCTTTGAATGGGCGACAGAGAACAAGTGAGGACCTGTTTGTGTTGCAGAGCTGCACAGAAACCCACAGCTAACAAAACTAAACCAGCACCTGAACACAGGTTAGTGCCCACAGCCACACATTTGGGTGTCATATCACCATGTTTGAGTCACACAGTATTAAACAGAATTTTTGAGAAAACCTTTGGAAAACAACATCAAACATGCCTACTGTGCCAGTATGGCACCAACATGACAAAATTACACCTGCAACAAAAATGGTAATTTTATTGTGTAACATAAACAGATTTAGAATGAGCTGTTAAATAAAAGATACAAGGAAGAAAAAGAACAAAATCAAGAAATGCCAGTTTTACCATAACATGCAGTGAGGTACAGAAACTTCTTGCCTTCTTGCTAAGCTGATCACAGTTAATTAAAGGACTATACTGACCATTTTGCATGTTTGAGCCTAATATAATTTTCATACATGCTACTTTATTGATAATCATTTCCCAAAGGATAAAACCATATTTCATTATTTTTTGATATTTTGCAAAATCTCTTAGTCTTTCAAAGTCAAATATTCAAGCAGTACACCCACCCTAAAAATCAATGTTTCACCTGCTAATACTTACGCAGCCTTATGAAGTCACAGTTGTTTAAATTTTTTGAGAAACACAGGTCTTCTTTTGGGACTATATTCCCCGGTGGAGACATACATTCACTTCACACTTTTTATTGCACTTAAATGCTAAAATTACATAACTTCTAAGAAAAAAAAAAAACCCTGAATACATGTCTTGTTCATGATGATGGATTACCTATCCCAAGAATGTTTCAAGTATCAACAAGGTGATTTTAACAGTGTACCAGAATGAACTGAAACCAATGGCGGTCTGGAAGGTAGGAAAAAAAAAAAACTTAATTCACTGTTCCAGTAGTATGCTTTGAGAAATGATTGTCAGTAACATTACATGTACGAAAATGGAATATATTAGGCTCAAACATGCAAAATGGCCGGTATGGTCCTTTAAGTTGTTCTATGACCTGCAAATTAATTTAAAAGTTTTAGTTTCACACTCACCGAGATGTAGATGTCAAACTCACAGTGCATCAAAGCTTCTTCCCTCTTTCAGTCGTGTTCTGTCTTAGACACTCATCCAGTTCTGTCACGTTCCAGCAACTCTCCTGTTTTGGAGACACCCCCCCACACACACGCACGCACGCACGCACGCACNACACACACACACACACACACCTCCCCTTCTATGCTGATTAAGATGAATGAGAGAGAGGTGTGAACATGGCTGTAAATTTGACTCTATAAATTCTAATCAGACAAGTGTGGGGAAATAAAGAGACAAGAAGAAAAAAAGAAAAACAGAGAGAAATATGATGTATGTGACTGAAGTCTGACCTTATTTCATTGTGTCATATGTGACATCATCATTCCAAATCCTGACATGTGGAAAGTAGTTCTCATGCTGAAACTCACATGGCAACAACATTATACAGTCCATACTCAGTACAGTTATTCTGAAAAATCTTACAACACACTGAAGACTGTTTTTTGTTCCAGAATTACAATAAATAAACATTATAATCTGGCAGTTTTATAATCAAAGCATCTGTTGAAATGAAATTTTTGGAAAGGAAAACAACTTAGTGGCTGTAAATGTTGCTGCCGCCATCTAGTGGTGAACTAGTTCACATCAATATTCCAATCATTCAATTGTGCTTTAACACAATCTGTGACTATAATCTGAACAAAAGGGTCACCACACCACGAAAATCAAAACTCAGGATTGCAAGCAGTAATCACTCCCAAAATGACTGACAATTCTTTTAATGCAGGGACTAACAATACAACTTCTATTGTAGCTGACAAATTTGCATTCAACCAAATATGATCCACCTTTGTAGCAGTGTTTAGTATTCTATAGACTATATATATGAGTTACCATTACATGGTCTAACCACTGTGGGCAGGGACATGGGGGGGGGGGGGGNGGGGGGGGGGGGGGGGGGAGGTAAAACGGAGAAGCTCCATTACAGTAATGTGCTCCTAACAACCTGATTAACATGTGATTGACTTGTCTTTTCTTCCTTGTCACTTCTTTCTGATTTTCCTCCACTCACTGTCACCCTCTTTTCTTTTTGGTTTGTCCCTTCTCCTCTTTCCACCCTTATTCCCCACGAGTGAAGTTGGCCCCCCAACTAACGTGAAACTTCGGGAAAATAGTTTCAGTTGTTTGTGCTGCATTTGTGCTTTTAAATTTTTGTGTTCTGCAATCATTTTTTTAGATAGTGAATACTATTTTTATAGGTAATTCTGAGGTCATTCAGCCCCCCAACCTGCTACACAAACCAGCACAAACAAATTAGACCATTTTGGGTCAATTTGGAGCACAATCAGCAGCACAAATGAAAATTTTAACAGCATAAACGACTGAGACTTTTTCCCCATAGCCATGGCCTGACCTGAATAATTAAGACTATAAATCACCTCAGCTCATTGCCAAGCTGTGCAGGTCCTGTATGTCCTAATACGAGTCAGGCAAACACTAATGGAAAGGACACCGAGTGTGATAGAGAAAAAAATCACACATCCTCCTATTAGTAACTTTTCTTATTTGATGAATTCCCTAATAACCTAAACATCAGGAATATTATGTAACTCAGTGTATTCATTATGATGTCAGGATCACAGTCTTTTATTCAAAGCATCAAGTCATATCTTAACTCGCCACACCTTGGTTTGAACCTTAGCACAAAAACTTTTTTCAGTCGCCATGTAGTCATCATTGGGACAAACAAAGCAATGACTAATTTCTTACTATGTCCTTGAATTGTATCAGATGTATAGAGTGGGTGTGTGTGTTTCTAAATGTGTGACTTATGTGAAACTACACACCCAAAAGGTTTTACTGTCTGTTTGAGGGAAATCCCTGGAAATTACAAAATACACAGCAGTGTCTTTTTTTTTTTTCNCCCCCCCCATCTTTGTGCACTGTATATATAGAGCTGTGAGCTAAGCATCTCCAAAGAGGATTTCCAAACACCTGAGTAACTTGAAGGTATGAATCAAATTTAAAATTTTAATTACTGATTTTTGAAATTTCAAATTTTACATTTTTAATTTATTGCACTGATAATATTTTCTTATATTAAGTATGAAATGTTACTTTTTACACAGGTTATTTGACAAAATTCACTTTTTTCTAAATGTTTACATAGCATTTATGAAAATACAATTTATGATATTGAAATACGAATTATATCCATTAAAAAAATCTTTTCTTTTATCAGAGAGCATGTTTCTTTCATTGGCAAAAGTAATTAGCATATGTAGATACTTTAAAATCAAAGTTTATCACAGATTAGTTAAACTAGAATATAACCTCTACACCATAAGATTTTTAAGCTAAATTATACAGATTGAGTTTTTATGAAATAGTTTTTTTTTTAATTATTATTATTTCACAAAGAAATTATCATCAGTATTTAAGTTTTTCAGTATTTATTAAATCACTTTTACTGAGAGATCTTTATAAAAATCAAATAAAGAAAAACTGTAATAATATGCTTAGTTTTGATTGTCATAACAGCACATTCTTCAGGTGTGACTTTAGCTGCAGCATGAACTCCCTGCAACACGTTTAATTTAGGCTGAACCATTTGATGGGGATTACAGTGGAATTTTCTCAGAGGATCATTGGGACTTCAAATTTAATAGCAGAATGTATAAAAAGTCACTTAAGATAAAGCTTCTTAAAAGCATCATGTTTTTTGTATTGTTCCATGTCATTGTTTTTTGTTTTACATATGTTTGCATGTTTTCTTTATTATGGTTAAACATTAGTCAATAATAGAGACATAAAGAATCATGAGATTTTTCATCTGCTGATTGAAAATTGACATATATTTTCCTAAAATTGGCAATTTAGTCAAATTTTATTATCTTCTACAGCAGGGTTCTTAACCGTTTGACTCAAGGCTCACTTCAGATTGACACAAGATTTCCAAGAACCACCTTCGTAAATAAATTAAAACATAATACTGTGTTTCCACTGTCAATATATTTTGCTCACGCTCAGTGAAATATGTTGCTGCTAATAAGCGTCTGAAGCTTTGATGGATTTATTTTATTAATTTTTCCAGGACTTCATTCACACATTATGCTTTTGGCTCAGCATCACTACCTGCCACAGGGAATCCAAAATATAGATTCAGAGTCATATTCTTTACCACACACATTGATGCTTTTGCTGGTGTAGAATTATCTGTCATACTTTCTAGTCAAAATGGTTTATTCCACAGCATCTGCATAAACTTGACAATATTAGAGCAAATTATCAGGGCAAAATCAATTCAATGGCAGTCCAATCAATTTAATTATTTATCATATTTTTCCAGCATTTGTGATTTAACCAATCTGATATTTGATTATTTATTTTCTCTCTCATTTCAGAATGATCATGGCAGCAGGACTTGTTGTTCTGTTGACTTTGTGTCTGTCAGGCTCCACTGTGGCCTTTGTCCCCATCGGGGGCGGGGCATCCAGTCACATCAGCATTACAGGAAACGCTCTATTGCAAAAAGTGACAGAGACGTGTCGGGTGGTGGTTGAGGCTTCTGGTCACGAGTTTAAACCCACGGTAAGTGGGAATTTAGAAATATATGCTCTCAGAAGAAACACAGCCACAAAAAAGCACCTAGAATACATTCACCAGTCTTTCTTTGTGTCTTCCAATCCAACTTGGGTATCCTAAACACTTAAATTCCTCTTCAAGCAAATCATATTTTGGAAGTCAGGACATTTTGAGTGAAAACTGCTTATGTTCTCTATGTGTTTGATTGTGTGTGTGGATGTACAAGTCTAAGAGAATATTTAAGAATCTTTTCCAACCCATTGCTTCCACTTAGCAAAAAGGAAGCTGTTTGGTGTAAAATATAGATGTAAAACATAAAACAATCAGAGAAAGAGAGGAACATCTTTGGGGAATATTAATTCAACATAAAAACCAAATATGGCTCCATTGTTAAGACACAATGTTAGGCATATCTGTTATTGTTTAAATAGAGTAAGTTATAACCACTCTTCATTGCCAGTTTCTGTATCTGCATTCTTTAACCTTTGACCTCTGATCACAGGGTTCCTCTCCCGAGGAGCTGGTCAAGGCCTGTTTAGGCCCCACAGCAACTGGAGAAGTGTCAGGTGCCAAGTTTCATTCTGCACTACAAGAGATTTACATGCAGAACGGACTGGTGGACCGCGACTTTGTCAACAGGTGGGAGGAAGAGAGAAGATAAGAAACAAAACACAATGGATGGAATATACAAAAAAANAAAAAAAAAAAAAAAAAAAAAAAAAAAAAAAACAAAGCAGAAAAGAAAGCAGTGGGGTTATTAAAATGCGTTATCAAATGGGACCAAATAACCTGTGAAAAACTGTTGCAGTGCTCCACACCACTTCAACTCAGAGGCTTTCCTGGAAGGACGGCACCTAATCATGAAGGGCATGGCCAGCATCAAGGCAAATATTCGCAATGAGAACTTCCAGGCTGCTAGAGAAACACTGGGCAGAGTCCTTCATACGCTACAGGTAAGAACGACACAGGAAACAGCTGGCAGAGAGATGCTGACAGGAAAAATGTGGGATTCAGTTCAGTTCAGTTCCATTCACTTGTCCAACAAAGGAAATCTGGCCTGCAGTCTTCCATGTTAAGGACACACAACACATCACTGAATAAAATAAATTCTATGCCAGAATAGAATTTTAAATATAACCACAATAAATGCAATAACTCATACTAAAATGACAAAAAATAAAATAAAAATAAATAAAAAATAAATAATTAAAAAAATAACAATCTAGCATAGAAAGATTTAAATCAGCTCTAAATTTACATTTGTATGTAAAATCTGTGTGCTTTGTGTGTCATGCACTGTTAGGATTTCTACAGCCACAGTAACTGGGTGGAGCTGGGATATACAGAGCCATATATCAACCTCATACGCCCAGACCTTCCTCTGGAGAACTTGGCAGGTGTGTGTGGTTGTGTGTGTGTATTTGTATGTTTAGATGTACCTATAAGGACTTATGAGCCAAGAGATCTCATAAGGACTGTGAAAACACTTTGACTGTTCCCTACAGCGAAAATGCTGATTATAAGGAACTATTAATCACAGTTCCTGTAGTAAATTATTTGCTGTTGTCACAACAGTTGCCAGTAGTTTCTGCACTGGTCTGTGGATAAATGTAGTTGTTTTTTTTTTCTGATTAAAAAACTTTTTCTCTCCATTGTGAGGACAGCATTGGACAGGATTAAGGACTATACTGCAACTTTATTCCAATTATCACCTCCTTACGTTTTCATCTATGCTTGTCAGCAGGGTATCTGAAAAAGTAACAGAAGGATTTCAGTGAAATTTTGTAGATAGGTGGGACTTGGCTCGAGGGAAGAGTTTAGAAATTTAAAGTTTTTAATTTCAATAGGGTTTACAAATCCAGATAAAGAATTTTCTCACTGTCTTTAACACCGTAACATAGGACATTTGTCAGCAACATTTGAGACATTTGTCTCAAAAACTAAGACGCCAATCTTGATGAAATAATTCTGGCGTATGCATCCTATGACAGATGATCAACAGCTGCAGTTTAGTCCAGATCCAGATATTGATCTGGGCCTTGGCAGAGTTATGCAATCCCTGAGTGATCTACAGTTTACTTTCTAAGAAGGTTTGTGCAGTAAAAAAGAAAACAACTGCATTTTACTGCTTCATTTCATAATTATCTCTTTGAGTGCATAATCTGTTTACATCCCCACTGTTTGTGTGTGATTGTTGTCAAGAACATGTAACATTGCATATTATTGTGGGCTGGGTAAATTGTCATAAAGTAGATAATTTGCACATTATTGTGGGTTGGGTAAAATTCCACGTGTTGATCATATCTATGAACCAAACAGCAGAATGTGTTTTTTTTTTTTTTTTTTTTGTCTTTATATGGTGCTGGAGATGACTTGTTAATGATTGTCTGGAATGTGTGCATTACTTTCAGATAACTACAAGGCTTTGACAGGGTGGCCTCATCAATGGTCTGTAACATACAGAGCTGGAAGGCTTCAGATGTTTCTAAGCTACAGCTTCACCTGCTTGTAGTAAAAAAAATAAAATAAATTAGTCAAAGGTAGTAGACAAAAAGAGTATGTTTAAAGTCCCAATCTGTAAAAGAGTTTCTACCTCACCATCACATCATGGCTGATATTCAATTGACGACACTCATTCATTCAGAAACTGTGGACCAAGCATCACCATCATGTAGTGACACACAATGCACAATTGTTTTTATCATTTTTTATCACTGAAATGAGAATGTAGTATTAATGGGACACCCTGACATACACAGATATAATGCACTCCATCAAGGCAGACACCACTGCTTTGGATATGGTAATCTGTCATCATTGTACTTTATTTTTTCATAACCTGATGTCTTGCCATGGATTGTCCCTAACATATACTATAGTGCAATAATAATCAATCTTCTTCCCTTATGACATCATGAAATTAAGCAACGCTTACTTATTCTTGCATATTGTTTGCATTTTGTATATGTAGATCTTAATACTCCCACCTGCAGTGACTGCTCCATTGGAACATGTCCCAACCCAATCCTGTCCAACATTCTGAAAGAGAAGAAGCTCACGTCAGGATACATGGGAATCTTCTCTGCTGCCAAGCCTAAAGGTAACAATATGATCATAACTCAAGCCAACCATAAATGCACCCATATTCTTACACAGTCACAATGAACAAGAGAGCCAAGGGAAACACTGCAAAACTTTTAAATGAATTAGAAAAAAAGAAAAGTTTGTATAAAATGCCAAATTTAAAGTAAAAATTAAAGTATACATTTATCCATTCACAAATGCATCTTAATGGGCTATTAGTAATCCAGACACTAAATCATAAAAAAGCACACATGCTGTCATTGATACGATATGATATACTTTATTGTCCCCATGGGGAAATTTGTCTTGGACTCAAGTGCTGTTCATTATAATTGCCTCTTGTAAATCACACCCAAAATCACATATTGCACAAAATTCCACATATTACACATAACACATATACAACCAGATAAAAGCATCATGAAGCTATTGCACAACCCTGCAGCTTCAGTCAACACAGTTTGTCATGACAGTCAATGGCTGTTTGTCATTGAATATTCAGGATGTCACACTAAAATCAGCATCTAAACACCTAAAAAGACATTTGTTCACCTCAAATATAAGACAAGCATGATTAAATTGTATCAGATAGTTCAATCCAACCACATAAGTACAAGTCCACTATAAACAGAAATTTAATCCATGTCCCAGTCCGGCTTGTCGCTGTAAGCTCCTGTTTTTTCTGTGTCAGGTAAATGTAGCCATGGAGGTTCAGGTGACTTGACTAGCACAGCAATTCCTCGCGGTGGCATCAACAAAGATGAGAGTCACCCAGACAATGCAGCTCTGCATACAACTGCTGTAAACATAGCCACAGCTGCCAGCCTCCAGCTACTGGAGGACATCCGGTTAGCTGCCGGGGATAATGACTACCTGAGGTACAATCTTCAGTATTCCAACTGTGTGCTGTCCATGTAGCAGTGAAGTATTTAGAAGATATATAGTCAAGTATTACACTTAGTACAACTGTACAGAATTTTTAGGTAGTTTAAATGAGTAGTTCCAGTTTGTGCTTCTTTTTAACTAGGGGAATATTGTGCTTTTTCTACTACAGTTGCAGATTACTTTTGCAGAATAAGACTTGCCACAATGCATGTTAGATATTATCTCAAGACTTTAACCATTTAACCTGAACTGCAATTTTTTTTTTTTTAAATCTCACTTTCTTTCTGACAGAATGATGGGGATCACCCGCTCATCTGTTGTGTGTTTTGTTATTGACACCACTGGCAGTATGGCAAATGACATTGATGAAGCCAGGGCGGTTGTGTATGAAATCATTGACAGCAAAAAAGGGACCCAGGATGAGCCATCTGAGTACATTCTCGTCCCCTTCAATGATCCTGGTATGGCTTTGTGTATCCTATCATTCATGTTTACAACAGCAATAGGTTTGAGTGTTTTAAAAAAAAAAAAAAAAAAAAACCTGTTTTTTGTTCTGATAAAAATGCACCAATCTGAGTATAGAAATATGCAGTGTCATTCATTTGATTTGTTTCAGTATCTAAATCATTATTTCATCAGTGTCAAGTCCAACTGAAACTAGTGTATAATCTCACTTTGATGTAGTAATCTATGGTGCATAAATCAACATAATTCTGGTGAAAAGTGATCAAGAGAAAATACTTCTTTTCCAAATATTTTGAGCTTCAGAAGTCATTAACTCCTGGTCATCATTCTGTGTGCTTGCAGAATTTGGACCAATGACTAGGACAACAGACCCTAATGTAATGAAAACAGAAATCTCTAAGCTCACTGCAACAGGAGGTGGTGATCACCCCGAGATGTGTCTATCAGGACTTCAGGTATTAAGACTGATTATTTCTACAAGTAATGTCTCTATACTGATTGAGATACCATATTGAGCCTTTAAAGACCGTGGTGATTTAAAATGAAGTGGACTTACTCTGTCTGTATCTTTCTCTAGTTGGCTCTCACTGGTGCTCCTGCCTCTTCCCACATCTATGTGTTCACCGATGCTACAGCCAAAGACATCGGACTCAAGGACACTATTGTTGCTCTCATCAGGAGCACTAAATCAACTGTAAGTTCTGACATACACGTTCACTCATCTTATTGACATCTTAATTGAATTAACCTAACAGACTGCTGACAATGTGTAGATGAGTCACCCCCCCTTACATACCACTATTCAATCTCTTCTCCATAGCCAAGCATTCACATCCTACCTCTTTGTTGCCTATTTTCATCCTTCATGACATCCCCTCTCTCCACAGGTTTCATTCTTCATGACGACAGACAGTAGAAGACGTCGTCGTTCCCTCAGATCTGCCTCCTTTAATGACTATAAGGACCTGGCTCTGGCCTCTGGTGGCCAGGCCATCCAGGTGTCCAAGCGCCAGCTGCCTCAGGCTACAGACATCATCCTTGACACCTCCACTTCAGCTCTGGTAAACCTGCAGTTTTTAGCTTCAGCAAGTCCAATCCACAATTCTCACTGTAAGCATATGTCAGACAAGGTTGAAGAATATAGAGAATCATTCATTTTGCTATTTTTGCTCCCTCAGGTTACGGTTCTTCAGCGAGCAAGAAACCCTGGGAAGCAGGAGACCTTCCCCTTCATGTTGGATGAATCTCTGAAAAACATCACTGTCTACATCACAGGATCAGCCATTACTTTCACACTGACCAACCCTGCAGGTACGTAACTCACCATACAGTGCAGGTTTGACTGATTTCAGTCTGGTGTTTGAAACATATTAGGTGTCACCATTTCTCACCGAGAATGATTTTTCCTAATATCACCTTTATTTGGCAGATTAAATGACTTATGATCACACAAGTGATAGTTACAGTGCAGAGATGTATATTTATTTTAATATTTATTTCAGTATTTACTATTACTGTCAATAATTTGATGACTAACAATATACCGTGGTTGTGGATAAAACTTGTTTCTGATTGGCCACTAAGTCATTTTTCAGGACACCTCAAACATTGTACCTGTCAACAGTTTAACCATGTTGGGTTAACCTAACTACAAACAAACTTTGCATGTGGGGAGTGGGATAAGTGCATAATAATGTCTCCAAGATGATACTAATGGATATCCATCTGATGCGGTCCACTTCCAGGTTTGAGTCAGAGCCACACTGAGGCCAGTGGTAGTCTGGGGACCATTAAGACAGTGGGCAACTTGAGGAGAATTTCTCTCAATGCTGACAAGTTGACAGGAACCTGGAAGATCAACATCAACTCCAAACAGCCATACACACTCAAAGTCACAGGTCTAATATCCATGTGTTTGCACTTTCTCCAAATCTCTCTTTGCTGACTGCACAGTTCACTTCCCATAAAAAGGCACTATTAAAATTCTGTATGGCGCATAAGGAATATGATGATTTTCAGTAATTTGATGAGTCTATATTCACTCTTTCTGTCTCAATTGTAAATGTTTCCAATTCACATTGCTTTGTAGGCATTTAAATTTAACGCAAATTACTTAACGGCTGTTAGTAATGCAGTCAATTTATTTGCGTATATTGTAAGTTTGTTCATGCTCTTTCTAGGCCAGAGCACGATTACCTTCATCTATGACTTTGTGGAGGCTTTCGAGGGACCACACCCGGGTTATGCGGTAATCAGTGGGCGTCCACACGCAGGTACATGCAATAAAGCAGTTAAAGTACTTAGTTTAGGTAACACTGTTCTCAGTCTTATCAGTTTCACAAAAGTTTCACCTCTTTTATTGCACAACAAACCCAAAGTAATTATGTGTAATCATTAACCATAATAACGGCCTTAACTGACAGGCCAGTTTAGATAATTTGATGCCTTATGCCAGCTTTGTTGTTTCTTCCTCATGCAATAGTGCTCTATGTGTTTTTATGTAATGACATTTTTGCAAAATGTCTTTTACCATTTCCAAAGAATTTATTCAAGTGTTTTATGTAAGCATCCACCTAACCCTCAAATTTAGATATCATTTTCTATATTTGAAGGTTAGGTGTATGATGTAGGTTAGGTATGTGTCATGTGAAACAGGTGCCCATAATTTGTAATAGCCTTACTGTATCATCTAGTGGTGAATATCTAACTTAACAAATTGCCTCTTAATGCAGTGAACTCTGGATGAACCAAGAGACACAAGTGATGATAACCTTCTCTCTTTCAATATTTTGCTCAAGCGGTCATAAGTATAGCATAGAAGTTAGTTTTTTGAGGGAAAAACAAAAAAAAAAAATACTTAATGTATGTGTTAAATTGTAATTGGAGACAAACATCCACTGCTGATTTAGGGTTAAAAACTTATCTAACGTTTGTGCTTAACCATCCCTTGCAGCCATGAAAATTAATTTTAATCTCATTTTATCTTACCTTCTCTCCTTTCCATGCTTCCCGTGTTCTTTGGACATCTAGGCCAGCCTGCCAAACTAATGCTATCAGTAATGGGTCGAAAAGGTCCATCTTCCATGACTGTTGGTGAAGTTGGTTTTGTAAGTGTGACTGGTGCTGAGGCTGTTAACAATGGCACAGCAACCGACATGGGGAACGGAGACTTCCTGGTGACCACTGATGAGGTCCCTGAGGGGGAGTTTGTGATCATGTTGAAAGGAACTGACAAAGAGTCAAACAGCGAGTTCCAGAGGCAGTCTACCACACAGATGTCTGTCTCCAAGGTCAACATCCAGGTCAGTGTCTTCACATCCTGGTTGTCCATGCACTTTTCTGATTTGAAATGAGACAAGAGAAATAATGGAGATAAAAGGCTTACCTACAAAGCAATTTAAATCATTAAAGAGTGAAGAATATTAACAGTTTTTTGACAGATCTTTAACCTTTCTAGGTATATGGTTAAAATAAATAATGTATTATTCGTTTTGGCTACTGAGTCCATTGATATATATTGTTCTTTCTTTAAATTTGAGACTCAAAATTTTTGAAACTCTGAAAATTCATTATAAAAACATCCA
Source organism: Lucifuga dentata (assembly GCA_014773175.1). Classification (NCBI taxonomy): domain Eukaryota; kingdom Metazoa; phylum Chordata; class Actinopteri; order Ophidiiformes; family Bythitidae; genus Lucifuga; species Lucifuga dentata. Next base: position 20,781 of record VXCM01002518.1, read on the forward strand.
TAAATGCTACAGCTGTGAAAGATTAACAACTGGGGGAAAAAAATGGAGAAAAAAAAAATGAGAATGCAGTTTGGTGGTATTACATTCCTTGCATATACCTGGGGAAGCAGTCAAACAAAAAAGTGCTTGCTTTTAATGTAGCTAATGTAGCTTAAAAGTATCTAATGTAGCTTAATGGTTTTGGGATGGCCAAGGCCAAAATAATAAACAAAAGCCAATCCTGTCTTTAAAAAACAAAAAATAAAAAACTAAACTAGATCCAGAAAAAAGAAAAGACAAAGCTGAACTCCCTAACTTACCAATAAATAGGAAAAAAAAAATCAACAAAAATCAATATCAACTCACCCCTACAAAGCTTCTTTACACCAACAATGCAAATAGTATAAAGAATAACATTTTCAAAAAACAAGCCAAAATTTGGGCAGCACAGTAGACGGTCAAATAGCAAGAGAAAGAAAATACCAAACTGAAGCTTCCTCCTGCTTTTATATTGTAGAAGCTGATGGCAAACTCTGCTCAGGTGCTCCAGTCCTTCAACCACCAATCTTTGCCAACCATGTTTCTCCACCACTCATTTGAGGCAGGCCTGTAGAGAGAGAGAGAGAGAGAGAGAGAGAGAGAGAGAGAGAGCGCAAGTACAAGCAGGCCATAACAGGTGGAAAAGAAGTTAATCACTCTGATTTGATCAAGTCAGAGTTGTTCAAATTTCACCAAAATTGTTGTGTCTTTGGTTTGAAAATTGATTTTACACAAAAAAAAAAAAATNAAAAAAAAAAAAATGTCTGGGAGCAAACCTATACAGACACCATGCAGAAAGTGCACTCTACACAGAAAACTTCAAGACAGCCCCAGTTGGATTTGAACCTACCGTGTTACCTTTGTTATGATGCAGACTACATTATGGCAATTTTCCAGGCAGTACTACAGCAACCATCTTAATTTTAAACATTTGATGGATGGATAGCTTCAGATTGTAGATTTAGATTTTTTTTTATAATGAAATCTGAGCAACTGATTTGAAATGAGACAAGAAGAAGAAAGTTAAACTTTCTTCCTTCATTACTAAATTGCTTGACTGGAGCTTGGTCATGGTATCTGTATGCAGTAAAATTCTCCATTTCTTCCACTTTCCTTCTCAGGCTGTTATAGACAGCAGTGTGGAGCCTGGTGAAACCTTCTCACTCCCCTTCAGTGTCATAACTCATGGACCTGGTGGTACATATAAAATCAGTGCCAGAAATGACAGAAGCATCCCCATGAACTTTCCACCCAGGTGAGACGGTTAATTATGAATAACTCCCTGGTTCCTGTCTCATTATTGTCTCAATATTATACAGAGAAATCAAACATAGATGTGTGGATTGCACAAAATACCTGTTCCAATAATTGTAAAATCTATTTTTCTTCTCACTGACAGCCTGCCATTGATAACTGGTCAATACACTAATACTACTTTGACCATTACACCACCTGCCAACATGCAGTCAGGCACTGACATCACACTGACTATTGAAGCCAAGTCGCTCAGTGGTGCTGACTCCAATTATGTCGTCCTGAGACTCTCTGTTGTTACCAAGGTAACTTGACACATGCTGACATAAAAAAATGGACAAAATAATATAATTCTCTCCACAAATATTGGCAACCTTGGTAAATAAAAACAAAATGGGCTTGTTCTTTCATTCAAAATATTAACAAATTAAAATAGTTGAAAGGAAAAAGAACTCCTTATCATGAAGCAAATATTTTTCTCAATTGGCTTGGTGGCATCTGACCATAGTTTTAGAGACTTTCTGACCCCAAGACCCAACTAATGCCTACAATTCCCCAGCTGTGATCCTTGGAGATTATTTGGCTAGTCAAACCACCTCCTCACTCTGTCTGGGGTCAATATACACACATGTCCTCTTTCAGGCCTATTGAGAAAAATGTTCATTTCATGATAATTTATTTTTATTTTTTTTTTGTTTTTAATATTTTGAACAAAATATCAAGAAGATGAACATAAAGACATTTTTTTCTTTTTTTTTTCACAGCCCAGGTTGCCAATATTTGTGGAGGGTACTGTACCTCAAAAGATGCAGGCCTATAGATCTAAATTATCATGTACTATAAATGGTGTATAATTTCTTTTTCTCTTCTGTCACAGATTACAGATTTTGTTCAGCCATTGTGCAAGGTGGTGAGTGTCCTGGCTGATGATTGCCCTCTTGATGTATCTCAGTGTGGACCTTTCCGGTGGGAGCTCTCAGCCAACCTCACTGATGGTAATGGCACAGGCATAGAGAGCATTACCCTATGGCAGGGTAATGGAACCCTCTTGTACTCCTCCCTTACTGCTCTTGTTGTTCAGGCAAACTACAATGCCTCCTGTTGTTCACAGATTGTTGAATTCACAGCTGTTGATAAAGTTGGCAATGTGGGCAAATGCTATCATTCCATTGTACGTTCTGGTGGCCCCCCCACCCTAACCCTGTCTCTGCCACTGTGGTTGTGCCTTTTTATATCTGCTTTCATGTCAAGGCATTGAAGGTCTTAGCTTCATATCTGTATTCTGCCTCAAATATTAAATCGATGACTTATGATGTGAATGTTGTACTAGATTGGATTGCAAAGTAGTTAAAATAGTACATCTCCTGCTGTGACTTTGACAGCAACCATAATGCCAAATTCACAATCTTTTTCCTCTTTGAACATTTGTATCTGCTTGACACTGCTTAAAATGCTGCCCATCAAACACTTCTGGTTTGAGTGTTTGAACTTTGCATGGATGTGGTCGTATTGCATCAGATATTCTGAGGGGAGGTTAGTTTCAGTTGAATGAATACATAGCTTGCATGAAACATAACTGATAAATCAAACATGGATAGACACTTTTCTTCTAGTCTGAAATGGAAATTTAAATAAAAAACAATGAAAAAAAAGTTGTGGTATTGCATTTTTTGATGTCTTGGCATACATCGGTTAATCCTGTAGACCACACTTGTTCTGAAGTGACAATTCCTTTTTGACCTTCAGAAATTTTATTTTACTGCAATATGAAAGGGGGTTGTGGTACCCTTGCAGGAGTAAAGCCAGTACATTATCTGAGCATAGGGCTGATTTTGATTAAAGCTTCCTTACTCTGGCAAAAGTATGCATAAAAATTCTATAGACTTTTAGCAGAAAGTTTCTACACCTTGTTGCCAAAGGTAACATAGTTATGCTCCTTTTTGAGGGTAAAAATCATACTTGGTGTTGGACATTTTGTGCTAAATAGTAAATTGGACTTACCTTTGCAGATGGTTTGATAGTTATTAAAGAAGTTTAACTTCATCAGTCTTTTCTCAAAATGAAAAGTGCAGCAGAAGCTTAGTTTGGCTTTTCTTCTAAAAATATTGACTGATTGAGCAAAAGAAAAAACTACAATCAAATGTTTGTTGAAATCAAGACATGACAAATTCAGATGTTAGACAATTCAGTGACATAGAAGCACTGATAAAATGTAACACTTTTTAAAGACCCGCAGAAACCTGTCATTATCTGAAGGTATATAGGCCCACCTTAATTATTAGTCATTTATATATAAATGACCTAATATATTGATATCTTCCTAAAAAAAAAAAATAAAAATAAAAAAAATTTAAGCATTTTCTCACAAAAACAAAAATGTATGCAAGAGGATTCACTTTACATTGCATATTAACTACCAGTTTCCTCAAAATACAAATCCAAGAAAAGAGAAAGGATCTCATGTTTTTTTTTTTTTAATTAAATTCAAAATATGTACAATTTCTTAGGCATTATTCTACAACTAAAAAAGAATGCCGAGTCAGTTTTGTCATACAAGAATGTAAAAGCAGATACAATTATAGGGTAGCAGGACAAACTACGAGAAGGTCACTCATAATCTTGAAGACAAACTAAATGTCTTTCAAACAGTAATAACCAAAAACAGTAACTCTCAGTATATTCCAAATAGTCTTTTGTGCAACCGCATGCTGCAAACAAAGGTAAACTGAAGATTATTTTCAGCTCAAATCTAAATTTGAAAATGTGGCTCATTTATTTCAGCAGAAATGAAAGTTGCACCCCAGTGACTTCATACTTCCTATTATAAAGTTAGAATAGTTAATGTTACAGAAGTAGCATGATTTATCAATTAACAATAAATAAGCAATATAATAAACAGTAAGTTATTTACATATAGTTTAACAAATAAACATCTTTATAATTGTATTATGTTTTCACAATGTTATCTTTGCTCAATAATCTGTATGTATGTGGTGAACCAAGAGGACATGATAATATTTTCATTCATACTTTTTGCTGTCTTGGATCGCTCTCTTCATGTGTTCTTTAATTTCTGTACATTGTAATAAGTACACAGCACCCTGTTAAAAACAAAGCTGTGAGCATTCAAAAAAGAAAGAAATTATAAAGAAATCCAAAGAAAAACACAATATGAAAATGGATTCCACTTTTGTATTTCTCTGACTAAAGCATTCTACAAGCTCAAATCAAACCAATACCTTCCGCAAATACTGTCACATTTATCATTATAAAATAGCACCACTCACTTTTAATAGAACATGAAAGCATTTTGAATGTCCACCTCTTACTCGACTTTATGTACATTTTTAAGATGCTTTTTCAGGTGGCCTGACTGTGTGAAGTGCTTGGAGCAGTGTGGGCAGGCATGTGGTCTCTCACCTGTGTGGATATATTTATGCCTTTTCAAATTGTTGCTGTCTAGAAATCCCTTTCCACAGTATGGACACCAGTGTCTCTTTTCACCATTGTGCCATCTCAAATGCATATTTAGTTCAACTCTCCTTGCAAATTTCTTTTCACAGAGATTACAATGGAATGGTTTCTCTCCAGTGTGCATCCGAACGTGACCTTCCACATCACGTTTTGTGAAGAATCCCTTGTTACAGACCGGGCAGGGAAAAGGTTTCATTCTGTTGTGCACCATCTGGATGTGTTTGGTTAGGCTAAAGCGGTAGACAAATCCCTTCCCACACTGAGGGCAGATATGGATTCTGCCATTGCGGTGAACCCTTCCGTGGCGTTTAAGGCCCTTGGAGTCAGGGAAGCCTTTCCCACAGAGCGTGCATGAGAATGGCCGATGACCTGTATGGAGGCTGACATGGCTCTCCAAGGCAGCAGGGCTGCTAAGGACCCGACCACATTCCCCACACTGGTTCCTGAGCAGACGTCTACCAATGACTGATAAAGGCTGTAATGGTGATACAATTGGTGGTGCTTTAACAGGTATAGGATGGAGAGAGACACTGGGGGGGAAAACAACTGTACAAGGGGAAGATTGTGTCCCTTTAGATTTAACTATCTGGGATCGATTTGTTGGGGTGGAAGACTGGCCTGTATTCTGTGATCTCTCGCTCTTTGCTGGTATGGGGGACAAGCTGCTTCCTTTCGTCTGCGGTGATGTATTGACTGGAATTCTGGGTGGAGTCCACACAGCTTTAGACTTACATTTTTTCACAGTCTCACAGTTAGTATTGCTCTCTCTTAACTGTATTTTTTGCTGCAATTTCTGCTTGGACTTTCTCAATGTAGTTAACTTAGATTTTTCTGCTTTAGCTAGCTTTTTAGCATTTGCCACCTTTAGACTCTTTTTAGAATTTGTGGCATCTTGAATTAGCTTGGGTTTCATAGCAGGAGTGGATTCCTTTGTCTTTTTAGGGCGAATGCCATCGTTAGCAAATCTAGATGACTTAGCACTTGGGGAATCGGCTTCACACTTAATTTTAGCTTTAGCATCATTTCTAGTTGAGCTCCTTCTAAGACCAACAGCAGTGGATTCACTTGTTATCTTATTTGGGCTAGCACCAGCTCTAGTTAAGTCACGCCTCCTAGGACTAACAGATGTAGCAGTCTTTTTAGGGCTAGCGGAATCCTTTGTTAAGCTAGACCTCCTAGGACTGACAGAACTGGCTCTACTAACTATCTTTTTGGATCTAACACCACCTTTACATAGTCTAGATATTCTAGGACTGATGGAATTGGAGTCTTTAGTCGTATCTTTAAATGATGCTACATTATCAGTTAATGCTGACTGCGTAGGACTATCTGTTACAACATCAGCTAATCTAGGTCTTTTACTGTTGACAGGAGCCTCTGTTTCCTTGAGAGGTTCTGGTTTTTCAGGTCGCAAGCAGGTTTTGAGATGATTTCTGAGTCTGGCCACAAGGGAATCTTTCTGTAAAGGTGTGCTGTCATTGGTGCTGGTCTCTGCACTGGCAGCTCTGGCATCCACAGCATCACTTGAGAAGGCCTTAAAAAAGAAAAAGTAAAAAATCTTTAGCCAAATAAACACATATTGGAGATTACATTATACACGAGATCCAATAAATATAAATATTGAAATATTTGCACATAGTAATAACCACCAATAATTAATATACTGTGTAATAGATAATATGTGTTAATATATAGATACAAATACTAATATCACATATTAGCGATGTCCTGATCAAGCATTCTGCTGACTATCTGAAATTTTCTCAGTAATTAAAGGCTCTGGCAGACATGTATGACGTTTGCCCCACTTGATTCAATTGAAACCTTCATGCCAAAAATGGACTATACTCAGTACCTTTACATGTGTCACGTAATAACTAAGCTATTTAGTAATGGCTTGCTATGGCTAGTAATGGAGGACCCGTCACAGCCTTTTGAAGATAAGATCCAGTGTTTTGACAGGAGTTAAAATGGAGCATAGTGGAATGGATTATAAAACATGAAGGATTACAAATTGATCAGGCTATACACTGTATATAGCAGATCCCCATTAATTTAAAAATGCCTTTATCAGGCCAGACTCTGATCATGTACATTTGCTTAAGACAACGACTGTATACACTGACATTACCTCTTGTTGGACTTGATCTACAGGTGACACTGCCAACTGAGCCAGGAATTGGATTTTACTCATCTGTGCATGGGCATCAGATGTGTCCTTGGAGATGATGGAGGTTAGTCTTATAGGTAAATCTGATGATTTCTCTTGTGTACCAAGTGGGTTGTTGTGTTTCACAAAATCTTTGTTGCTGTCCAAATCCAAACTGGAGTCACAAGATGTAATTGACATTTCAGAGACTGGCGTGTCTAGAAATGCAGCTGGAGACTCAGTAGGAGCACTTTTCCTTTCAGACACAGCTGAAAACAAATGAGTATTTTTTACTGTTTTTTCTTTTAAATTGTTTGGTTTCTCAGAAAGTTGACAAGTTTGTATATCATTTGGCTTCTCAGACAGTTGACAGGCTTGTGAATTTGGCCTTGTAAGTGATGACTTTGTTGATTTGACAAGTGATGGCTTCTCATGTGTGGTAACTGATATTGTGCTGACATTGGGAGAGTTTCTCACAAAGGACAGCACTTCGGTTGATCCTTTCAGTGTTTTCTGAACCAAGACTGATTCTTTGGCTGTTAGAGAAAATGGCAGCCTGGTTAATTTGATAACCGCAGAGAGTTTTGGTTGAGACTGGCTAGTAGGAGGTACGGCTGGAGACACAGAAGTTTGCACAAGCTCAGGTGAAAATGAACTTTCTGAATTTAAGCGGGTTTCTGTAAGCACATTTGTTGTCTTAGTAACAGATGCAGTTTGTTTGTGAGATTCTGAATTTTCAGATATATTCTCCTTTTGTTGAGGCAATGTTGTAGTCTTTTCACCTGAAATTGTTTGTGAATCTACAGAAATGCTTGGCTGCTGTGAAGAGGAAACTGGCTGTGCCAGTGACACTGCAACACTAGGAGCTGTTTCCACTGGCTCCTGCCTTCTTGTCAATATTGTTTTCTGTGGCAGAGAGGACAGCTGTTGCCTTGATGCCTCAACTGGAACCTGTCGTGGAACCAAAATTTTAAATTTTGGATGCGCTAAAGTTGAGGTGGCAGTAGTATGGGAAGTGACAATTGGAAGCGACTGCTTGGATGCAACAACTATTGTTTTCAAGGGTACAGACGAAAGGGAAGGCATAGCAAGGCCTGCAGCTTTAGATGCTGGAGATAAACTATACTTTCTTGAAGCTACTGTTGAAACAATGGAAGCGAGCTGTGTCTCTGACAGTGGTGAAACAGTATGGGGACTAACTGAAGACAAATGTCTTGGAACAATGATTATATTTTGTGACGATGTGTTTCTCGGGGCCTTGCTGGGTGCAACAACTTTAATATTACGACTGGCAAGGCACTGCTGAAATGTCACACTTTTTTGAGTTATCACAGTTGATGTCATTGGGGTTGCAGTAGCAGTAAAAGGAATGACAACTCTCTTTTTATGTGCCTGAGCTACATTAGTTGGAGAGACAACTGTAGTTTGAGAACCTGCACTGAATATTGGTGCTGTTGATTTGGAAGTTGTGGCTTGCTTTATTGTAGGTTCATTGCCTGCAGCTTGGTGAGTTCTGATAGTAATCTTTGCTGTTATAGGTGAGCCTGGGGTTTGAGGTAATAAAGAATTAGGTAGTTTAGCAGGGACTTCAGTGTCAGCTTTTAAGGTAACCAGATGTGAAGCATTCTGGGTTTGTGATGATGCATTTTTCACTGACTCATATCCTAAGGTTTGAGCACTCATGGCTTCAACGAATAGCAATGCATCCTGAAGAGATGCATGTGAAGTGTGGTGCTCTTTTGGCTGGACTAAACCTGCTTGTGGTGCCTTTGTTGATGGGGCGTTACACGTTTCACTTGCAGAAAGACCTCTAATGGATGGAGACGGAATAGCTTCTTCTTCCTTTTGCTGTTGTGTTTCAGAGAGCTTTTCTTTTTCTAAGGAATGTTCTGTGCTTAAAGATGCTGTTGAAACAGGTGGAGAAGTAACATTTAACTTGTCCAATTTTCTCACAGGCATTTTTGCTGCCTCCATAATTGACAGAATCTTATTAGATGAAGTTGCTCTAAGCTGACTGGCAGGTTCCTCTGGTGATTCAATTAATGGCGTCTTTGTGGTTTCCACTGCAGATGGAACTTGAGTGGATGACTGAACTGCCTCTTTTCCAACTTCCATTAACAGATGCTGGGATTCAGGTTGTTTAACCTTTCGTGAAGAATGCCCTCTACCTGAAAATGCAGTTGAAACTGGCAGAACACTACCATTAATCTCATTCTTGTCTTTCATTGGGATGTTTCCTGCTTCCTGGACTGAAGATGAAGATGATGTAACTTTTTCCTTTGACCATTGAGAGGTAGAGGGTATTGTCTTGTCAGACATTTGTTCTCTTGTTTGAAGGGGTTCATCCACTGACCGCTGCTGAATAATTACCAGTGGTTGTTGTTCAGATGTTTTGATTTCTGCCTGTGTCCATGTTGCTAATATCTGTGGACTACTTTCAGACTGATCTGCATTGCCATCATTTATTACAGCATGTGAGATGACCACTTGATGCTCTCGATCAGTTGGTTGCTCTTTTTCAGGCAGTTCTGATGCCAACTGTTGCCGAACAACATCCAATGGCTGTTCTTCAGCTGCTTTTATTTCTGACTGTGTCCATGTTTCTGGTATCTGCTGACTGACCAGAGACTCTTCAGCAGTGTCTTTCACCGCAGTAAGTGAGATGACCAATTGCTGTTCTGATTCAGGTGTTTTGCTCTGGACTCCTAAGCAGCTGAGCCCATGGTCTACTGCTGAATACGGTATCCCCAGAGCCACTGTGGTTTCTTCATCTTTCTGAAGCAAGTCAAGCTCTTCTTTAGAGTATGTCTGGCTAATAAAAGGCCCTTCAGCTTCAATTCCACTAGCAGAAGTCCCTGGTAAACCTAAGGTTAGAAATAATAACAGAGAGATCATGGAGAAGATATTAGAAAAAAAATAACTGTGTGAAATATAGCAACATAAAAAAGCTTTTTCTGTACAGAAAAATATTGTATTTTGCCATTTTTGTAGTTTCACACAGTGAAATCAACAAAAACAAAGGCTGACTCAAACTTTGACATATAAAAGAGAAGAAGCATCTATTTGAGGCAAGCCCCCCCAGAGGACAACTTTACTTGAACAGTTTATGAAGTTTGTGTATATAGTGTCATAGTGTCACAGCTCTTGTCAATCAGATTTATTTGTATCTCCTGCCAAATGCATGTTTTTTTGCATGCATTTTTACAGGTTCTTTTGAACTAGCTACTAGCTACCCAGGGTGCAGCACTGTGATGACCTATAGCAGCAGCATCTTGTTTGTTTGGTGTTTTATTTGATTGTTTTACATGATTGTTTTTAATCAGTCGATCATCTGTTTACTGTTTTTTAATTGTTTTTAAGCTTTAGCCGATCACATTTTTATATGCAGCAGTCAAGGCTTTGTTACACTCGCATGAGGGGGCTGTTGCTGGCCGCGCGCGCACTTCCACAGAGCGCGAAGGTGTTTATACTCGGTGCATTGTCCATTGCAACATTCCCTGAAACGACAGGGGGCAGTATACAGAAAATACTATGTGAAGCAGGAAGTAGTCAGCGAAGTAGACGNCTGAAACGACAGGGGGCAGTATACAGAAAATACTATGTGAAGCAGGAAGTAGTCAGCGAAGTAGACGAGTCACACAATGGCTCCTCATATTTTTCCAAACTTCACAGCAAAAATGTCAGTTGCTGTTTCATTTCAGGAGTTTGGGGCCACATGTTGGTGTTTATAAAGTATCACAGGAGAGTCAGAAAGATGTTTGTGTGACGCATCAAACAAACAGCAGCTGACAGTGTTGTGCCAAAATCTGAGAAATGTCCCCACTCACAGACAATAAATCATATATGTCATCCAAAACAATATTTATTCCTTTGAATAACTTTTATCAAAGAGTGTTTAAGGATTCTTAGAGGCAATAACAACAATATATTATTGTACGTGTCTATTGTGCAGCAGCGATTCAGTGCTCAGCTTCCTTATTTCTGGCAAAAAACGCATCATCTCCTTTCTCAGACAAGGAAGTTTAAAACCCCAAACTCACCCTGTCACATTCAGCCACAAATGTGAGCTTTAACTTGATTTCATTCCTTCATATTCAGAAACTTACCTACAGTGGGGATGCAAATCTCGGCAGGGCTGTAGATTTCAGCACAATACCGACAAGTCTCTACTCTCTTTCGTAGCTCTGCCCTGCATACCACTCACGTGAATGTTACAAAATCTAGGAGATGCGTGACCAAGCACCACAACGTCGCGAAGGCCCTCGCAACATGGCACGGACGGCGCGTTTGCGTCGTAAGTGGCGACATGCCCCACGCGCACTTGTGGCAATGGCGAATATAAACGAAGCTTCAGTTGACTGCTTTGTTATATATTTTTGACTCTTGCACTATGGTTGTGGAGCTGACCATAACTCATCACTGGACTGTTTGCTGTTTTGCCCTGTTAATGCTCTTATGGGAGGACAGTGGGGGAACAGCGATCAGGTTCAGTACAGCCAGGACTTTCTTCTGGCGTGCCACTGTTTGAGTTATGGAGTGTTGGACCCTAACTCTAACTTTCCGCCGGTGATCCTCTGGAATGGGACTTCCCTAACCAGTGCGGAATTGAGGACCAGATCGGGGGGGGGGGNGGGGGGGGGGAGGAGGACGAGTTAAAGCTGGCTAAAATGTGTTACAAGACTAAAGTGGAATCTATGCTTAGTACTAATATGTCACGCAGAGCTTGGGAGGGAGTCAAAAGTATGATTGGAATACAACATAAGAGGTCCATCTCACTCGCAGGCAAATCCAGCAGTGAATTAGCAGACAATTTTAATCGATTTTATACACGTTTTAACGCTCATGATTTTTCATCTGAACTCTCAGCTTTCAGAGACTCCACAGGGATTTTATATGATAAAGTTGTGATCCAGATTAATACACCAGAGGCTTTTTTTAATGTTTTTAGTCATATTAAGGAGAAGAAGAGTCCTGGCCCTAATCTTACTGGAGGTAGACTGCTGAGGAACTGCGCTAAGCAGCTCTCAGACATTTTTTGTTTTATTTTTAACAAGTCACTCCAGCTTTCCAAATTTCCTAGACTCTGAAAAGATTCTGCAGTGGTTCCAGTGGCTAAGAAATCTTCTCCTCTGTCTCTTAATGATTATAGGTCACTGGCACTCACTTCACTTGTGAAGAAGCTTGTGAAGGAAGAGATTTTAATCACAGTGTAGGCTGCACTTGATCCCCTCCAGTTTGCCTACAGGACAGGTAGAGGAGTGGAGGATGCCACCTGCACTCTGTTAAACCTGGTCCGGAGGCACCTGGAGGTACCTAAGAATCATGTAAGCCTGCTTTTTGTCAATTTTTCCTCTGGTTTTAACTATATTCAACCTCATCTTTTAGCCAAAAACACTTATCGACAATTTTAATATGGATTTTAGGACAGTGTGCTGGTTGGTTGTGTGTTGGGATAACTTGTTAATTTTTTTAACAAACAGATCACAGAAAGTCAGAGTTAATGGTGTCTCGTCCAGCAAATTAGTGTCCTTTACTGGTTCTCCACAGGGTTGTGTTCTGTCACCTCATTTATTCTCCTTATACACAAATGATTGTCAGATTAATTACGAGGGGAGATATATTATTAAATTCACTGATGATTCTGTCATAGTGTCTCTTCTTGGCAATTCTAACAGCCATGACATGATAACAGCCATGGTCCAATGGTTGATATGTTTAATCAGTGGTGATCAGTCTTTTTTAAACATCAATGTACTCAGACTAAAGAGAAGTCCATTGACTTCTGTAAGAATGCTTTGGCCATCCTTCCTGTGGTCTTCAAGGGTCAAGTCTGTAGAACTTGTCTCGCAATACAAGTAACTGGGCACTATGCTTGATGACAAATTATCCTTTGAGGCCAGTACTGATGCTGTTAGAAGGAAAGCTCTCCAGTGTTTGTAATTTTAAAGGAAACTTTGCAGCTTTAATGTGGATATCTCTTTTATGAAAATGTTTTTTTCTTGTTTTATTGAATCTGTTTTAACTTTTTGCTTGATCTGCTGGTACAGGAACCTGTTGAGCTGCGGAATATTGTTAAGATATGTAGTAAGTTAGTTGGCATTGATCTTATTAACCTCTCACAACTCATGTGACTAGAGCAACTAGGAAAGCCAGGCTAGTCCTCTCTGACCCTAGTCACCCTTTATATGGAGAGTTTCAGTTGCTTTTGTCCAGTCGAAGATACAGATTTCCTAAGCATAAGACTAATCGATACAAACATTCATTCATCCTGGTGGCCACTGGGTTTATTAATGGATTATTGTAGGGCGTTGGGTTTGATATTGTTGTTTTTCTCCTATGTATTGTCTTGTTTATGCTGCTATTGCAAAACAAGTTGCCTCTCGAGGACAACAATAAAGTTCTTCTTCTTCTTCTTCTCCTTCTTCTAAATTAGCCAATAATCAAATATGCTTGTTTTGATTCCTCACCTGCAATATCACCAAAGACTTCCCTGCATACCCCAATGGGTACATCTTCCTCCTGTTTTAAGATATATTATAATCCTCATAATATTCTTATCAAATGATAACACAATCCAATTTCAGCAAAACAAAAACGAATAAGTTTGAAAATACACATGAAAAAGGAACTTAATCTGCTACTAAGATAAACACTCACCTCCTGCTTGACATGTGCCATTTGAGAATTTCCTTCTTCATGGATTTCATGGTTCTGCTCCTTCAGTACATATTGTTCCATCCCCCTGCACCCACCTTGTTGTGACTGAGAGTGCTCTGCCAACATGGCTTGTAGAGGAACAAGGTCTGTAAACATACACAAGTGCTTATTGTTAAGACTATGGTTCTATATTTTATGTACAGATCAGCCTACACTATCTTTAGGTCTGTAACAAGTAATAATATTTAAGTTATCCGGTAATCTGTTCAAAGGACTGACTGAGCCCTTGTCCAAATTAAATATCATTAACAAATAGGCCAAGTCTCAAAAGAAATTTGAAATAGATCTGGGTGTTATCTGCATAGAAAAAAAATGTTTATGAATTATGCTGCAGGCTATCAAATTTCTGGTCCTGTCTTGAAGTAGTACCAAGTGTCTGCTCAATTATGTATTCATATAACAAGTAGCAGGGTGATTAATAAGTTTTAGAGTTTCTAATAGCCAACCAAAATTAACAAAATGGATGATGGACAAATTAAAGCTGATATTTGTTGTTTAGGCTCAGTGTGTAATGAGAAAGTGTACAGGAGATATTAACAAAACTCGTAACAAAGGACAGGAGAATTCTTTAAAGGCGTGCCATGTAAAGATTCAAAATCTTAAATAGGAGTATAAAAGTGTTTCAAAGAAGTGCAGAGGAAGATCAGATAGGAAATAATTCAGGTTTTATGTAAATACACATAACGAGACACACACACACACACATAAATATGTATCTGTCTGTGGCATCAACATCTCAAGAACCCACTGCTGTATGAAGTTGAAATTCGGCCGGTATAATGCTCGGGACCCAAGAACGTGCAGTGTCACTTGTGAAGTTGTTTGGTTGAGTGGTTCTCGAATTCAGCTGTGCCAGTAGAAAGTAGTCCGCGCACGGCAGGATACACTCCACTGTCTCAGCCTGACTTCGTATAGCAAACCAAGCCAACTCACGAGGACGTGCAGAAGTTGTTTGTTGAAGTTGTTTTGATGGCGCTGTGCAGGTAAAAAGTGGTTATGTCTGATGTATTGGAAGCTAAACTTTATGTTGTACTGGAGCTAACAATAGCTAACAAAGCTACCAGGAGATAATANTATTGGAAGCTAAACTTTATGTTGTACTGGAGCTAACAATAGCTAACAAAGCTACCAGGAGATAATATTATTAGCAAAACAAAACAACATAGCTAGCATTGCTAACCTACAATATAATACTAGGTCTTCAACATGCTTAAAATAACATTCAAACCAGTTTTACAAGCGGAGTTGAGAAGTGTAATTTTACTGGTGGTGACTGTGGNAAATAACATTCAAACCAGTTTTACAAGCGGAGTTGAGAAGTGTAATTTTACTGGTGGTGACTGTGGCTCCAGTCACCAGGAGCCGGGTGGAGCTCTCAGCCTCTGCACGCTGCTGTGTGAGCGTCACGTTACATCGGTGTCACTGATTGCCTCTGGAAGTGAAGAGCCTTGCTGTGTTTTATATTTTCATGATGTCTGCAAGTGTGCCCCCGGAACCTAAGAGGCAATCAAGATATACTGTAGGTCTGAGTAGGAGACAGAATATCAGTGGGTCCCCCCCATCCTGTATTTTGCCAGAACAAAGGTGGCAACCCCAGCTGCTACTGTTGTTAGCCACCAAACAAAACTATGCTAACGTCATATTGTCTAGATTTACAGCTCAATAGTTAGTTATTCAACACTGAAGGGAAATGGAGTTGTAAGAGTTTAAATAGCCTACTGTAAAAAGGCAGAAACCTGTCTGTTTGCTTGTTTGTTTGTTTGCGGCACCATCTAGAACTCAGCACTGTATGAAGATCGTATTCGGCAGGTTTATTGCTCAGAGAAAAGACCAAGGACATGCGTGTGAAGTTGTTTGGATGAGCGGTTCTCCAATTGAGCTGTGCTGGTAAAAAGTAGTCCACGCGCAGCAGGATATGCTCCGGGCGCGGTGGCAGGCGGAAGCATATGCTCCGCTCCACGGCCACTTATGGCAGGCTGCGGCACACACCACAAAGTCAGGCCCAGTCCAAGCACGCTCCCCGAACATGCTCCGGGCACGGCTGCAGGATACGCTCCAGGCGCGGCAGCATATGCTCCACTCTGCGGGCACTTATGCAGGCTGCAGTGCACACCATAAAATCCGGCCCGGTCCCCGAACATGCATGTTTTCAACGAGCACTGCACTAGTGTAATTATGAAAGTAATTCAACACAGAGAAAAAACACAGTCACTACTTTCCCTACTCATCGCTGATTCAAATCCTTGTTCAGCCTGCCCTTTCTCAAGTGGTTTCTTTATAATGAGCACAAAAACTGAGTTGTGCTGAGTGCACAGATATGTAGTTTTATGTATAGAAATTAAATTTAAGCGCATCACAGTTGTGTACTCTGTGAATATAATTAACAAACATTTTTTCCAGACAGCTTTAAAGGTCACATGGAGTGAATAATACTGAAGGTAGTTTCTGTATCACTTTAGGTATTTCAATACTTGTGGGGTTTAGTCTGGTTGAATATGATTCTGGTGCACTTTTCTCCTTTGTAGATTTGTGTGGGTAGGTCTGAACACAACAATCACACAAGGATGCAGAACAAAACAACACAAAATTGACCTGTGAGGCAACTTGCTTGTAGAAACAATATCTGAACTATTTCTGAACCAACTACAAGGTGCATTCTGATTCAAATCCACCATTCTCTTTATATGGCTTTGCTTGGTATTTGGCCTAAATGATGATGGCACACCATAATTTCTTCCAGTTTAGATATTTTATCTTTCCACTCTCAGACATTTTGTTGTGTTCTCGCATGGCTTTTATTAATGTACTGTATTTTGATTTGTTTTAAATAGTCCTGTGTGAAACCAAACCAAACCATGGGTGAATACAACAAAAAGCTAACAGGTCATTGAATTATTTGCATTAGTAGTCACTGATGGCTAACGGAAACGCAGATATTATCAATTTGTGCAAGAAAACTCAAACAAAGTATCAAATACAAATGATCAAACGATTCCGCACTGAAATCAGTACCGGAATACATAGCTACGGTAACCAAGTTAGCATAGTATGGTTTCCCTCCTATTTTGGATCCCATGCTCTAGATTGGCTAACAAAACTAGCGTTAGATTAAAACATTTGAGCTCGTTTGTCTGTTATTCACAAAACGCGGATAAGCTCATGTTATTGTTAAAAAGAAATTGCGGTATCAACCAGTTAAGTTTGTAAATGTTATTTTATTAGCGCCACTGGTTATCACGCTACACAACTCACCGCACTGAATAGCCGTGTCCCGTTTATCGGCGACAATGCTTAGTCTGGAACCCAGTTCACTTTCCCTGATGTTAATCGGATGGTTTATAGCATTCTCAAATTCGTTGCATCTTGATTTGAGGTCCTCGTTCTCCTTTTTGATTCTTGATATTTCTGCTTTCAGGTCGTCCACCATAGTTTCAAAAAGTTTCGTAGTCTCTGCGACGGCACTTCTGACCATGCTCTCCATAACGGACGCGTACCGCGTCTGAAAATCGTCTGCTGACATGATGGCAGGTTTTATCTATATATTTTTTGTTCTTCCTATATGGGTCCAGTTTAGACAGATAGTGTTCCGCGTTGTTATTTAAAACAAGCGATTCTAAACTGCCTCAACATGGCTTCTTCCTTAGGTGCACTGTTCTTCCTCCACTGCTTTGTTGTGACGTTATTGGGGTGGTTGCGTAATATCCGGTGTTCCAGTCAGCCTATAAAATGTGTTTGTTTTTACAAATGGAACTGGAAGCAATGTTGTTGTGTCTCTTACAGTGTTTTATTGGAAAAACAAAATATTGCGTGTACATTTGTGATGTTTAACCATTCATTAAAGCACGTTTACTCCTAAATAATGAAATTGTCCATGCTCGCGACCCGTATTTTTGATCCCGGAAGTGCCATTGTTTACGGAATAGAAAGGAAATGGGGTGCCCTACGCAAAGCAAATCGTAAATTATAGCTAAGCCATCCACTTTGTTTTTGCTACAAAACACGTCTTTCATAGAAAATCGACCACATGCCATTGTATTTCATTTTCTTTTACAATGTCTAGTAACCAGTAGCAGTAAAGACTGTAGGAATTTGTTCCTCTTTCAGCTTCAAAAGTAGTGCAGCAAGGTAATAAGCTAACGCTAGCATTAAGAAGCCACTTTGCAGATGAACTGAGATGAGCTATCTTCAGTGTTATTGTTGTCCGTATAGTATCTAAATTGTGGATGTGGACCAAGAAGCGTATTTCTACAACCTGTTTTGGTATACGGAACGCAGAATTAAAGAAAGCTGTCAACTCCATAGGCGTTAGCGGCATCCATTAAATATCCATATTATTTGCAGGCTTTGAGTTGCTGTTCAGAAGCTATTTTGGAATATAAAGAAAACAAAAAGTAGCCCATCGTTACTATTATAATATATAAGAATGTCCGAGGCAATTGTAACGTTTCAGTCCCAACTTTCTGGTGTCATGGAAACGGTCTTTAAAGCAGCCATGTATGAGATCACCCGGCTGGTGGAAGACAGTTTTTTGGAAGATGTAACGCGGTGCCGGGAACAGGTAGAATCCCTGAAAAGGCGACTGAAGTGGTCAGAGAATCGACGGAAGGAAAGAGAAGGAGACCGGAGGGGCAGGTGTGTTGACTGTGGAAGAGTCGGGGTTTCCAGAGAGACGCAGACAGGTGAGACTGTTTGGTCTTATTCATCTCTATATCTAATTCCTAATTATTATAGCTCCGTTTTCTACATTATTTTCAAGTGATAGCTAAATATACTCCAGTTTACTTTTTAAGAATTGTAATTTTGTTCAAATATTGCATGATGCATGATCATGAATTGGTTCTTTTTAGATTTAAGAGGTTTTTTTTGTTTTGTTTTTTTTTTTCAAGAATTTTAAAATCATATAAGATAATGGGGGCCGTGGCAGGTAATTTTGGTAGAAGAAGAGTAATGTGAAGAGTAATGTGTCTAAAACAAATCAATACATGTAAATACATGTAAAGGGAAAATGACAAGAGTCTTGACAGGGAATTAAAGTAGGTTAAATTAGTTTACTGATATAGTATGGGGTGATACAATTTAGGGAATGTTTAAGGGCATCAAAAACTATATACTGCCCAGTGCTATCCTGTAGCATAACCCACTTTTTTTTTTTGTTTTTTTTTTTGTTTTAAGGTTATAATAAATTTAGCTTAAATTTCCAAGTTTGTAGCAGCTGGCATCATGCATAGTTTGCATTACTTTATTCTGCTAATTGTTTGAGTTTTTACAACCAAACCATTTCATAAGAGTGGGTGATGTTTTATTGTAGCTCAGTTTGTCTCAGTTTTACCACCCTCACATTTTTTATGCATCCAAATATTTATATATATATATATTGCATAAAATCACATTTTATTAAAATTATGAGGGGGAAGAAGTATATACCTTGATACATATAATCAAACATTAAAAATATATCAGTCTAGCTCATGTCGCCCACCCCTATGATGTAGAATAAAACTTAAAAATGATAGTCTTTTACACTCAGACACAAGGATATAAAATTGAGTCATTATAAAGTCAGTATAAAGATCAAAATGTTATGGAAGTGTATGGGACCAGATGATGGTTTAATGACCTGAAAACACAGTTTATTATAAGACTCAACTGTGTGCACAGTAGATGAAAGGAACCTGTCAGTAAAAAATCATTTTAGCAATCTACACTTGAAACCAGGTCTGTTACTTTGGTAATCTACATAGAATGAAATAGAGTTTTTAAGATTTTAGTCTTACTCTTGTCTGTTCAGCCTTGCTTAACCCACCTAAAGGTAGTTAATTAGCAGTACTTTTCCAGTTTAAAAAATAAAACAGTACTTGCTTTTATGTTACAGAGCAGGAACTAAAACAGGAGAGTATACTGCAAGAAGTGATAAATAGCTCCCAGGGTGGTGGAGGAGAGACCCCCAGCCATGAAGTGGAAGATGCCAAATCAGAGGCCCACAGTTCCATGAAGGCATCACAGGTAGAAGGCCACTTATTACACAATTTTAGTTTCAGTAACTGTGACTGGGCTGTATTGGCTGATGTACAGTATATTGTAAGCAGATTTAATGCCATTTTTGCTATTATACATTTTTAACGAGTGGAGTAATGTCTGTAATTTTCTCTAATCTTTTCATCTCTGTAACAAGTGTAACCTTGTTTTCTGCATTCACCTATTGTTCTCTTTTAAAGAAGCACTGTCACTTTCAGCAGACGTGCACAACTTATCACATACCAAAGCTTGTAACAAAAGATGTTTGTTTGCTGTCTTTCTTACTTACATGCAAATGAGATCAATATCATCTGTGTTTTCATTACCGATCTTATGCAAAGCTTTTGGGTTCTCTTGAGGTGAGTAAAGATACAATGATTGTATTAATGTTGTTCTGCCTTTTTGTCCCTCCCTCTGCCAGTCTTCAGATGTACAAGGTGAAAAGATGGATAGACTTTTTAAGGAGGAGGCTCTTCAAATCACATCAGACAACAATGAACCCCAAGGCAGATGGGGAGTCAATTTGGATGGTCAGTCTTTCTATATGTGCAGCTTGATACAAACTTTAATTTTTAAGTATTATTAAGCACATTAACATAGTGTTAATAAGCAGTAATGTGAAAGTGCTACTGTATGAAAATATTGGTAAATGATAAATAACAACCCACTGTCAGTTTTTATTATATAAGCATCTACTGTACGTGT
The DNA here is from genome assembly GCA_014773175.1 of Lucifuga dentata. Taxonomy (NCBI): domain Eukaryota; kingdom Metazoa; phylum Chordata; class Actinopteri; order Ophidiiformes; family Bythitidae; genus Lucifuga; species Lucifuga dentata. Next base: position 41,113 of record VXCM01002518.1, read on the forward strand.
TCATTTGATAAATGTGTTGTCATTGTATTCCCCATGTGTATATATACATAACTGATTGAAAATCTTGCTTTTCTGCCTCCTGTCATGGATTAGAAACAGAGACATCAGGTTTGCCTGGGCCCAGTAAACACTTTGGTGACCAAAAGATCTCAAAGTGCCAGATGAATTGGGAAGCTGGCTTTGACCAGAGGCCAGAATCAGGACAAGATGTTGACTCAGCTGAACCATCTGACCCTCTTTACCAGCACAGGTATGGCATGGAAAACTTGGGTGGCTTTGACAAGACTGGTTATGAAGATACCAGTATGATACACATGGGTAGCCTTGAAGGGTTACAAGGGTCCCCATCCCATCTAGGTGAGGATCTGAGTTACATGGGTCACTTTGAGGAGGATCTGGATGCGCCCAAGGGAGGCGAGCATCAAGCTTATCAACCAGGTGCCCCACGGAATAAAAGGGGTATAGTAGGTTCACCTGCAGGTTCACCCTCAAGGACCGACATAGAGGTGAGTGGAGAGTTAAACTGTCTGCTGATCAATGAGGAGGGGTATCTTCAGGACCCCAGCATACTGTACCCTGAACATGCATGTGGTGATTCAAGCAGCAGGGTGAGCTTCCGGGGTCAGGGCATTCGCATTGGAGAACAGTCTTTAGACAGTACAGAGGATCTCTATGGGCCCCCAAATACATACAGTGATACTTTAAACCTGGAAGAGAGGGTGCAACATCAGAGTGGAGGAAGAGGATTGAGGAGGCACACCTGTAATCATTGTTCCACGTCCTTCCCTGATGCTTCCTCTCTGAAGGCCCACAAACAGACACACAAGCCCACTGGCCAAGAGCCATCATACTCGTGCAACCAGTGTGGAAAGAATTTCACCCAAGCCTGTAACCTCAAAGTCCACCAGAGGATTCACTCAGGGCAGGGTCTCCACCTCTGTAACCACTGTGGAAAGGGTTTCCCTTCCTTCTCTGAGCTGAAGACACATAAGTGTGGCCAAACAGGTGACAAACCTTACTGTTGCACTGTATGTGGAAACAAGTTCAGCCGTCTGTGGAATCTGAAGTTGCATCGGCGAATCCACACGCAGGAAAAACCTCATCAGTGCACTATGTGTGATAAGAGCTTCACACGGGCGGACATATTGAAGGTTCACCAGCGTACTCACACAGGGGAAAGACCATACTCCTGTGCTATCTGTGGCCTCAGCTTCAAACGCCTCGATCATCTGAAATCACATCAGCGTAAACATATGACAAATCTATAAAACAAAAAGATTCAGGGAAAACATCAGGGAATTTCTGTTTTTTGTGTTACAAAAAAAAAAAAAAAATCAAAAGCTTTTTTTTTTAAATTTTATTTCTGAGCCATAGATACACTTCAGTGTGGTCATAACCTTAAATTTGCATTAATCAATATATCTGTTACCAACACTGAACCAATTTGAGCAATTCAGAAATTTAGCACCAAATAAGTGAAAAAAGGCTAATAAATTTTTTTCTCAGGAGTTGGTGGAGAAACAAAGCAGCACTAGAAGGACAGCGAATATTGGATTTAAGCTTGCTAGGTGGCCAGAAAGGAAATTATAAACTCACAGTGAATCTGCTAAATAGCAATTTTTTGCTAACACGTGAACTAATACAACATAATAAGCCATTGGTTTGTCAGGCCATGTGTATGTCAGCTTATTTTGGAGTCTCTCTCTCTCTCTCTCTCTCTCTCTCTCTCTCTATACCCCCTTGCAGTTTTTTGTTTTATTTTCTGCCAACTGCAAGTTTGTGTTAAGCTGTTTGTGATTCCACTTAACTATTTTTTTTTGTATGAAACATATGGTACTGTAATAACATTGTACAGTACAAGACATTTCCTGTGCTTGATACGACAGTAATTCCTATTTTATACGTGTAATTCTGGAAACAGCTCAATATTTGATTACTAAAAAAAAAAAAAAAAAAAAATCTGAGTAAAATAAATCTGAATAAAATTGTGATCATTGTGATTAAAGTACATATTTAAAATTAAACCAAACATTTTTGGGGGTTGGATATATTTTTTATTTTTATGATGGAGTCCTCTACTGTAAATAAACTTGTGAGTTAAACCAGTTGAAGCTGTAGTCATGACTTTTTATCCCATTGTATTCACAATGTTTTCTAGCATTTAGTGTTGCTAAATCTGATTAGATAAGATTGAGATATCTGATTATTATTTGCAATAACCTTTATTAAAGAAATAGCATTTTTTAGATTTTCACCAAGTAAAATATTCTCAATATTCAAATATTTTTAAGGATGAAGACTCAATTTTCTAATCATCAAGGTGTGCAGAAGATTATGAAGCTAATAAACCTGATGCCATGCCCTCTGATTACTTTGGAGCTTGTCAAATGACTGCATGTAATTCAGTAATCACTTACTTTGTATATATAATGAGATGTTCAGTGAAGGATGGGATTGGAGCCTTGTTTTTAGAGATGTCAGGGTAAACAAAATGTCACTCTGATAGTCAGGGTGAAGGCACGCTTTCAAGGTGAATACCCCCAAAACCTCCCTTTGTGGTCTCTGGCCAGGGACAACAGAACAACTTTGTCCTTCTGTGCTATTTTTGCTTTTTCATCCTTCACATATTGAATTCTCACAAATTTAATTTCTGGGAATTAATGGTATAAATGTAACAATTTAATCTGACAAGTTTGAAATTTAACATTGTAATAGTAAGGGTAGTTCTGATTCCCATTGCATGAATGTCACAAAATTTAGTTATGAAAATCATGAATTGTATTTATTTGATCTTCAATTCTATAGTAGCACTAAATTGGGTTTCATGTAAAATGATGTATTGTTGCATCTTTCCACAAACAATGTCAGAGCATGGTCCAACAGGGGGCTGAAAATGAACTTTGCTTTTCAATGGGGACTGAAAAAGAACATAACTTAGATAACTGGATGCTTTACTTACTGCAATGTAAAATGCAAACCTATGAAATTCCAGTGGACATGTTTACATTACACTGCCACACAGAAGTATCAACAGGTTGTTTTCCTAATACCTTGCCTATGTGCAACCATGCAGTCTTAATGGAAAAGATGAGTTAGTGGTAAAGATGAAAATTAGAAGAAGGGGGGAAACCTAACCTTGCAAAATGAGCAGTAAAATAAAAACACTACAGAACGGGGTGTGAATGAAATCAAATGGTTATGGTATGATGGATTCATTACAAAATTACACTGCTTAGTTTCAAAGCCCTCCATAATCTGGCCCCGCCATACCTCTCAGAACTTCTCCATCCCTATACCCCCTCCTGTTCTGTATGATCCTCCTCAGCTGCTCTGCTGTTTGTTCCAGCCCTTAGACTCACAACCATGGGTGCAGGAGCTCTCAGCTGCTCTGCACCCAGACTCTGGAACTCACTTCCACTGTACTACACATCTGTCAGCTGGACTCCATCACACACTTAAAATCACAGATGAACACACGCCTGTTTAAATTGGCTTACTCAATACAATTACATTAATCATGCCATTCTATCCATGCTGTATTTATCCATACTCGATCTTTAAAAAAATCTCAATTCTGACTTGATGCTGTTTTAATAAGATGTTGTATTGTAGTGTACTTGAATCCTCTGTTTTAATTCCTTTCTTGATGGATGTGCTTGAGTTTTGAAAGGCGCCAACAAAAAAAATTTATTATTATTATTATTATGGTTGTTGTTGTTATTATTATTATTATTATTATTATTATCATTATTATTATGTTCCTTATTGGCTCAAGTGATCCCAGTTTCTAGCAATTAATGTTGGCGCAGCCTGTGGGTTTCACTTTGTTAAAACGCGTTTTGTTATGTTACGGACTTCAAACAGGCTACTGTACCAGCTGTATGACGTCACGAGCAAAAACAAGGACCTGGAGCGACAGTGGTGAAGCTATCCTTGTTTACTCGATATTTACGCACTAATAACAAGTTGATAGTCGTCCGAAAAGTCACACTTGGTTTAAATAGGTGGCATTTGGTTTCGCGTGTGTTTTATACTGCCTGTAGTTGTAACCTCTTGATAGTTTTGTAGCCTTAGTTAGCTTTCTAACGCTTAGCTAACGTTAGCTACTCAGCTGAATCTACGCGATTGCAGCATTCTACAGTTGAATGTACTACTGAACAACGTCAGAAAAACCTTTCAACATTCACATAAAAATTGAATTATGTGTTTTTCTCATATTCTGAAATGCTCACAACAAGCGGACTTGCACCTGAACAGAGACGGCTCTGCGATCTGGTTGTACAACCTACACAACACAGCCGGAGGTAACATCTTCCTCGGTATTGTAGGACCGTAAAAAGAAAAATCGTACTCTTTCTCTTTCATTCATCGACATACAAACAAACGCAGGAATCTCTGGCGTGTATTGGATGCTGGGCACCGAGAGTCCATCATGTCGGACCTGGACACCCTCATTGTAACATTCCAGACCCAGCTGTCCGATGTGATGGAGGCAGTGATGAAGACAGCGATGTATGAGGTGACCAGGCTGGTGGAGGACGGCTTGTTGGAGGAGGTGAGGCGCAGGGAGCAGGAGGTGAAGTCTCTGAGGATGCAGCTGCAGTGGGCAGAGAGGAAACTTAGTGACCAAAAGGAGAAAGATGGAAGGAGGAGAGGGAGGTGTGATAAGGATGACGTGGACTCGACCCCAGAGACCACTGAAAAAAGCCCTGCAGAAGTAAAACAAGGTAAGAAAAAACAGGTGAAAAAAAAGGTTGGTCTTAGTTAAAGAATGGCTTCCCCCAAATTAGCAAAATCATATATTATTTGTAGATGTTTCTACATATCTGAGACTGAGTCTTGTATGGTCGCCCCAGTACAACTGAGGTTAATGGGATACTCAAAACGCTGAAAAAAAAAACCAAAAAACAAAACAAAAAAAAAAACAAACATTTGAGATCTCTGCAGTAATGTATGTATTTCCCAAAACAATGTCAGTTCCTCTGAATCATAAATACATGTTAAATAGTTTATAGTGGAACGATTTTATATTGAATAGTTCCAATAGAAACTGTCTTGATACCACTAGGTCTAACAGGAAACATAAGCATGTTTTGTGTGTGTGTGTGTGTGTGTGTGTGTGTGTGTGTGTGTGTGTGTGTGTGTGTACAGAACCATTGTTATCGTCCTTTAACTTGCACTTATTGCTGTATTGTCTGTGGAGTGTATTCCCAAAACACTGGTCCCATTGACCTTATAACTACTTGTTTTCTTCAGATTTTACAAGGAGCTGCGGTGTGAAGATGGAGGATGACTCTATGGAAACGTGGACAGGAATCAGTAGACAGGAAGTCATATCAGAGGCAACGCAGGGGGCTGATGAGCCCACAGCCATTCTCAGCCCTGAAAGGGAAACACAGGTTGGTGATGTGAGTCATTAAAAGCAAATGTGTCCTGTGTGTTAACATAAAGATCACAACAGCTTTTCACATATTCATTGAAGAAATGATCAAGAAAATATATTCAGGGATTGTTGTGAGATGCTATGTGAGAGGCTTTATGATGAAAAGTCAGCACAGAGAATAAAGCTGACGAAGTGAAATGAAGCTGTGCTCTCAGACTTGTGTTCTACATACTTTTCAGGCAGTAGAAGAAGACAGCACTATACTCGCTATGGATGTGAAGGAAGAAGAGTTCAGTAAGCCGTCTTGTTCTGCTGTGTGTTTGGGAGGGTGGAGTGTGTGCGATGACGGTGAGTTCCATCACCTCTTGTTATCTATGCCCATGCAGCATGGTAAATAGACTCTAACATGGACTAAGCTTTCTAGACCTGAGGACATTCTAAAGGACTTAAAGGACCATACTGGTGGTTTTGTTTCTTTGTTCCCAATATATACAATCCACATACACATTACGGTACTGACAACCATTTACCAAAACTATTCTAATATTTATTACACTACAAGATTGATAAATATTAGAATAGTTTTTTCCTACTTACCTGACTGATATTGGTTTCAGTTCATTCTGGGAGGCTCTTAAAATCAACTTGTAGCTATTGAAACATGGAAGTGTTAGCAGGCGAAACATAGAATTTTAACACCCAGAAGTTACATAGAATTGTAACACCTAAATATTTGATTTGAAACATTAGGGAATTTGGCAAAATAACAGGAAAACTAAAATATGGTTTTATGTTTTGGAAAATGGTTGTCAGTAACATANGCAAAATAACAGGAAAACTAAAATATGGTTTTATGTTTTGGAAAATGGTTGTCAGTAACATAACGTCTATGCAGGTAGTATTTATTGGGCTTAAATATGCAAAAATCACCGGTATTGCTCTTTAATGTGAAAACATCTCAGGAAGAGAAAGAAATAACTGATGAAAAATGAACTGAATATTCATACATGTAGCACATGATGGGATGTTAAGAAAACATTATTTTGATATTTAATTAATTACATTAGTGAGAAAATGATTAAAAAAAAACTTAACGTATCTTATTAAGCTTTTTTGATTTGCAAAAAAAACAAACACCTGGTAAGCTGTTAATTTTGCCTCATATCTAAACGTTCTGAAACATTGCCTTCTTACTACAGTAAACGCTGCATGTCTGTGCATATATTTTAGTTTTTCCATTTTAAAAAGAATCTCCTTCAGCCGCATCAAGCTAATTGTTGGCTGTTTTCTCAGTTGTTTATTATTTTTATTTATTTATTTTTTAAATAAAACAAAGATTGTGCTGTATACATAGGTAGAATTTCAAGTTTTATGTCAGATCTTATTTTTTATTCATTTTATTGCTTTGTTATGACATTTTCACATTAGGCCTTGACACAGTTCACTACCTTTGGTTCTTGAACACAAAGATTAACAACCAAAATATGTAGAAAAATAATAGGTGGGATATTCATTCATTCACCACATTAGATGTGGCTGCAATTCTCTTAAAGAGTCTTTTTAAATTTTTTACTCTTTGTGTACCAATTAAAAAGACAGTTTGTCACAAATGTGGTACATTTATGTAATGCCTGTTTCCATTGATTTTGTAGGTGAAGCAGGATCTGAACCCATCAGCTCCAGTGAGATGTCTGACGCACAACCAAAACAGACTCATGAAAACAGCGAGGCGGCATTGAAGAAGCGAGACCCGCAGAGCTCAGCTGCATATGGCTTTCCTGAAGAGCAGGAGAACACACACATGGAGACGGATCCCTCTCATGTCTCACCTTTAAAGACTGATACAAACTGGGCTGGCCTGAGTCTTAGAACAGCTGGATTGCTTCATAGCCACATGCTGGGAACTGGTGAGGACTGTGACACGGCCAAAGCCAGAGGATCTCTAAAGCGTACGGAGAATGAGCTGACTGAATCAGTCAAAGACGGAGTTCAAGCTCCACGAGCCAGAGATCAGACTTCATATTCAAGATCCTCTAAGGTGAGAGTGCAGAATACGGATGTGTCGAGCATAGCTATAAAGCAGGAGGTTATTGTGGATTCTGATGGGGATGACGAGGAGGAACAGATGGAGAAGAAAGACATGAAAAAGTCACCATCTTTCACGTGTTCAACAAAGCAACATGGGGTGACATCAGATGCACTCAACCAGAATCACATTTCTCATAAATCCACAGTGCAGGAGGTTATGAAGTTGCATTCCAAAATGGGCACAGGGCTCAGATTGCAAGCTGCCATCCAGCACCTCCACCGACCCATTAAAAAGCCCCCCCACACACTCTCAAACAGTACGGCCACAGCACTGTCGATTGCCCACTCTCAGGTTGTAAACTTAAATGCCCCCAATGGAATTCCCTCTACATCAAAAGACGCTCCTCCTCCTCCCCCCGTCTCAGTCCAGCGTGTCCACATTGGTAACAAGCCAGCAGCAGCGCTTAACCGAACAGGGGGCTCGTGGGTTAACATCAAAACCCACCACCAGTCCACAAACTCCCAGCACCCCCACCCCCAACTCCATCTGGGCTCTCACCCGCAATCTAGCCCAAGGCACATGTTGCGTTGTTGCCGGTGCGAGAAGTGCTTTCCTCATCCCAGCAACCTGAAGGCTCACCTGCAGACTCACACAGGGGAGCGGCCTTTCTGCTGCTCCCTCTGTGGCCGCAGCTTCACCAAACTGAGCAACCTGAAAGCCCACCGGCGGGTCCACACCGGAGAACGGCCGTACTGCTGCTTGGCTTGTGGGAAACGCTTCACCCAGAAATGTAACCTGAAGCGCCACCAGAGGATCCATCTGGATGGATGATTATGTGTAGACAGCGACAGAAAGACAAATCTGCTGTGTGCATTTCTTTAAGATTCAGACACAATGTAATGCAGTTGCGCTGAAGTCGCAAGGCTGCTTCCTGTGTATTTGTCTCCTGAAGTGACTGTCCTCTATTTTACTGTGCATTGCAGAGTGGTGAAATTCATATAGTAACTTTTGAATGCTTTATTTTTATGGATGGATGATAAGCAGTGTCTTGTGTTAAGCTGATTATACATGAGCAGCGGTGAAATTGCGCCATGGAAAGTGATTTGCACATCGTACCCCTCATTGCCTAAATGTGGGATGCTCTGCCGATGCCAAACTAAGACCAACCTATGTCATCAAGAAATGCTGTTAGATTTAGGATACAGCTACCTGTTAGCTACATCCAAAGCTAACTGTTGGCTACAAATGATACTTTAGCTGCTGCAAGTCAAGTTTATTTGTATCACATATCACATACATACAATGTCCACACATTAACAGTTCCCAGCCCAAGCTATGTAAGAAGACAAGGGAAAAACTCCCTAAAAACCTTATTATATAAGGAAAATAGAAGAATTCAAAGAGAGATTCCCTCTCCTCAAATGACTGGGTGTTCAGTAAGAGCCGCAGGTGGAGAAACAGGCAAATTACAAAGATCCAAAAACAAAGAAACGTTATAGAATAATATGGACATCTAATAATCAGTGATCCAGTATCAATCTATTTGATATGAAATCATCGTCATGATGATTTAAAATATGTCACATGCATAGAGCATACAGGATATAAGTCTACACAGCCTAGTAGCTCTGTCTAACTGGTGACATTTTATCATGCTGTTGCCTTTTGCCCAGATCACAGATTTCACGTCTGTGTTGTACTACTACCCCATGCTACCTGTAAACTTCAACATTGTTTTGTTGCTTCTACTTCAGTCACGTACAGATATTTCCTCATTGGTTACACATTGGAAAGGTACATGGGACAAAGTTGAATTGGGTTAAACTTTGAGCACAGCAGCAAAGCGGAGAATTCACTCACAGTAGCAGCGGCGTGAGGTTGAGCAGCATGAATTCAGCTCCATAGAAAGGAATGATATTCCCAGTGCAGCACAAATGTACTGCTGCTCATGTGTAAGCAGCCATAATGTATAATGCACAGAGGTAGGTAATTGTTATAGTTGGTAAGACTACTTATTCTGTGAATGCTCTAATTCTTTCATTGTGTGAATTGCAGTGTGCCTATGAGTACAAAACACTTGGACCACAGAACAGGTCACATGACTGTAGCACTTATAACAAGTCATGAAACATTTCCATTGCAAGGAGTTTTTAAAATGTTTTTACTTGAACTGAAAGTGTTTTGTTATAACTTATAATTAACAAGAATTATTAACCTTTGATCCTTCTCAAAATAACAATAAATATTTACCAAACGCCTGGCTGTCAAATCTACTAAAAATGCTGTTGTAAAATCCTGAAGTTTCAGATTACTGATGATGATGTATGATGATGTGTGAGTGGATTTATTTTTAATACTTGTTTATATTTATATTAATTATTATTGATTAATACTATACTGTTGGTTATAATAGATAACTAACATCTCCATAATGATAATCTGAAACAACTGTAATAAAACGTATTACAGTAGCTTAGGTGGCCAATTGGTGGCAGTCTTTCACCTATCAGGAATTTAGCAGAGCCTTCTAGATGATTTCCATTCCACTGGCTGGTTGCTAATGTAAAAATGTAATGAAGGAGTACCATTAAAAGAAAATTGCTCTATTAGAGTCAAAATTTATAGTTACAAGTGTCTGTTTGAATGGATCTCTGTCTTTGTGTGCACAATCATGAGGGTGTGTGTTATATGTCACATATTCAGAGCAGCACTGTGCAGGTAATACTGACAACATCTTGTTTTGAAGCTGAGGAAAATGTTAGTAGAGGCTATTTGTGTGTGTGTGTGTGTGTGTGTGAGAGAGAGAGAGAGAGAGAGAGAGAGAGNATTTGTGTGTGTGTGTGTGTGTGTGTGAGAGAGAGAGAGAGAGAGAGAGAGAGAGTGGATTAAAACAGCGCTTCTGTTTTAGATGATGTCTGTTGATGTTTGAATCCAATAACGAGGAGTTATCTGTGGAGAGCAATTGAGAAATACCTGCTTAGTTCTGTCTTCATAGAGGATAATAGATGTGAGATGAATGGGTGACGGACAGTTTATAGATTCTGGATAGGAGTGCACAATATAAACACAAGTATATGTGTGTTGGTCAGCATGGAGCTGAGTGTGGATCTGTGTGTTTGTGTGGGGGTCATGTAAGTACTCATCTCTGTCTTTTGTATCTCTAATTTGACAACTCTGGTGAAAGCCTGACTTCTGAAGACCTTTAATTACTATTATAAATAGCACCTCACAATAATGTTCACTTTCCTGCACCATTCCTGCCATCTTTAACCTCTTAATTTGGTGATTTTTTTCCCCCTTTTTTTAATGTCTCCCAGACCCTTCAGAGAATCCTAAGCCACACTCAGTCATTATTATAGAGAGATGAGGCGAGTGTTTTTGTGTGGAGGGTGGGTGTAATTTTCATTACAAGCATCTATGAAGTATTTGCACATGAGCTCCAGTTGGATATTGGACATCGGAAGGGTTGCATAAATAATTAACCTGCACCAGCGGTGTCTGCAGAAGATATTTAGAGGGAGGGGAGCAAATGGAGCCAGTGAAAATCTTGTGGTGGCACCAAAAAGGCAAGACGTGTCATGTACAATCACAGAACGCTGCTGTTGCTGGCATATGAATTGGAACTATATTAATAGGTGGCTGAGAGATGATAACATAGTTTAATTTCAGTCCCCCAAATTTTAATTTCACTTGTTAAAGCATCCTTGAGCAAGACACTGAAGTCCTACTTGCTTCCATTCATCAACTAAATTCCCTCAATGTAATGTTTGTAAAGTCCCCCTGCTGTTTATTCCTAATATGTTTGGAATAGTTAGGTGTGCAGCTCAGCACTGTCTATCTTTTTAGTCTCTGCCTTTCATCACAGAAAGCAAATACAGTATGTCTCCCTGAACAGAGAACAAAAGGAAATTGAGAAAACAGGGATACAAGAGAAAACAAGCAGAGAAAATGTCAAAAAGATAATGCTGCTTTGAGTAAGAAGACAAACTCCTTCAGTTTCTTCACAACCTTTATCCAACATTTCCGGTATCACACAGAAATGTTAACCACTCATACTGTTCGTCGTATTTCTGCATATACAGTGCAACCCATAGTCCTATAGCAATACCTGATCGGACAAGAAAAATAATGTCTTTTCCTACATTAACTGATAGGTGAACAAAATGTGTTCTTTTTTCTTCTGTGCCTTTAAATTAATTCCAATATTAAATTCAGTGTTAAAAGCAGCAGAGTGCACTATAGAAGATTTATGTGCCCGGAATTGCAAAGCCAGTGTGCCTTAGTCATTACATTTTCATGTTTCATTAAAAAAAAAAAAAAAAAAAAAAAAAAAAAACTCAGGCAGAAGAAATTTACCTTTGATGTATTCTTCACTAACCATTTCTTCACTACATCCATTAAAAGGGAGGTTAAGACCTTTGGTTTCACGTTCTGAAACTGAGAACGGGACATATTCACAAACATTGAGAAAAGACTCAGAAAGCTATTTACTAAACATTTTGTTGTAATGAGTACAGCTTTTGTGATGTATGAGAGTTGTCATAAATATGGTTGACCTGGTTACCTGGTAGAAAACTTGTTTAAATGTTGTGATTGGCTGATCAAGGCTAATAATCATAAAAATGACTCTTAATTTGGACAGACTGAAAATGTGTTTTTCTTTGGATATATACAGTCATGGCACACAGGTACAGAGCCTAAGAAGTTTCATGCTTGGGGTTAATGTGTAATAATTAATTAACAATTTGTGCCCTTGAATTATTAAATCAAGCTCTCACATCTTGTTTCTGTCTACACAGCACACGACCTTTTACATTTATTGTGCATCCATCTGCAGCCATGAAATGCCCCAGAACCTTTCTTTGTATCATTCAGATGATCACAGACTTTTTACTGTGAAACACTCTGCTATTATGATAAATAACCTTTTTAACAGGAAAAAAAAAACAGAAATATATCCGAGAACTCCACTGAAATTATTAATGACCTGACAACTTTCACTTTTTATTTTGCACAACAGCATGTGGGCACAAGCTGGCCGGCAAAGAGTAAGCAGGGACTGCTGACAATGTCCAATTATCATAAAAAACTCTATGAGAGATTGTTTGAATTGACAAGGTCAAATAAAGTTAAGTAACCATAAGTGATAACTTAAGGCTAATTAGAAGGAATTAAGTAATTCAGGGCACAAATTATAAATCTTTATGCCCACAAATGTCTCTATTTGTTACCTTGCACTAATAACTTATTCCCTTGATTTAATTCAAATTCAGGAAAAGAAAGAGGTTTTGTCCTTGAACACACAAATCATCAAATATTTCTCCCCTGAGACTTACTGGGCTCCACACACGAGTGTTTTGATGCCAGCTACATTATATTAGACATTCCTGTCAAGTGGCCAAACTCAATTACTGACTCCTACTTCTAGAAACAATTTAAGAGGCGTCATATCACAGCTGGATGTCACTCGGTGCAGTGGGAGGTGGGGGTGGAGGGTAGTGAGGGTGGGGGCTCTTTTTGCACGCTGTAGCTCATTACACCTTGACTGGGACCCATGTACAATATGCTCATAATATATGTAACATATTAATAATTTTGATGTTTTCTCCCTTTTTACCTCCACTTGCTTGAATGGCAGTATCACAGGTTCACGTGATCCAATCCAGGTCCTGACCCCCTGAACCTCCCCCCCCCCCCCNCCCCCCCCCCCCAGCATGCACCAGTGTCCTGTCCAGTAGGAGTCGCTACTGCAGCAACAAAGATGAGAACCCTCACTGGTTTCCCCTCCATGAACATGGAGTCAAGTGTGTTTGTTGGAATGCATGCCCATGCTGGAGGTACTGCTTTTTTTTAATGCAGTTAAAATGTTACATTTGCTTGGTTTATAAATTTATATCACTCAGACAAGCGCCTTAGTTGTTAAAAATGCAGCATGATGATCATCGTAGCTCCTGCTGTTGTATTTCTGTGACCAACACAGGTCTATGGGCACAGTAAGTAAGAGCAGTCAGGTCATTAAGTAGCATTAAGGTCAAATGGGCCCTCTTCTTTTGCCTTTAATGGTCTCATCAAAATAAAAGTTGCTCTCAATAGTTCTGTGAATAGCCTGTAAGAGGAAACTCTTACAGTAGCTGGGAACATTTAGTGCCATTCAGAACTCCTGGTGGTAAGATAAAGTGCTACATGACTGCTGTCCCTGGACACAAATAAGCACTTACGTTCTGTGCTCCATGAGCAGGACCGAGAGTGGCCACTTGACATTTGGAGTTATTTGCAAGAAAGAATTGTCTTTCTATTTCTTTCTGCACATGTATGTGTAGAGAGAAAGAGAGAGAGAGAGAGAGAGAGAGAGAGAGAGAGAGAGAATCAAGCCTACCAGTGGGGTTCGCACTGTGGTTGCCATTGGACAGTCATGCACATCTTTCATCACTGTGTGTGTGTGTGTAATAATAGCCGTGTTGGACTCTCTCCCCTGCCAGTCTCACAGTTTGAAGCTTGTTTGTCCTTCAAGTCTGGCAGAGAGTTCTGCAATCACACATCCTGTGTGGCTGCGTGTGTAAGCACCACGAGAGTGGGTGGATAAAGTAACACAAGCTTCTAATAGTGTAGTAAAAGTCTTACTTATGCGAGGAAATCTTAAACCCCACTTGTCATTCTTAGCTTAAACAACAACAAAGAATGCATCACAGTAATATTTTTAAGCTTACATATCGGACGTGTTATTCGCTTCTTCAGAGAAGCCCATTTAGGCTGGACCAGATTGTTTCAGGGTCAGAACAGATGCTTGTTAACAAGGCCTTTGAATAGAATCTGAGATTCTGCAGTATTTTCTCTCAAAGATACTGTGATCTCTCACTTTGTCCTTGAATTTTGTATGATAAAAACTGAATAGAGTAATATCTTTGTACCTTACACCGTAGCGTGAATATTCAGAAATGATTGGCTTGACTTGTACATAATCTTTCACCAATGTGATGTCCACAGATATGATACTTATTATACTAATGAAACGTATTATTCTTAACAAGAATAATAAGTTTAATTAATTTATTAGTTTAAAGTATAATACTATGTGCATTTTGTGTATGGCTTCTATTTTTCCTCTCTGTTGCACAAATGCTTGAATAAAAGCTATTGAACAGCAGCCTTCACTTGCTTGAGTTTTCCCTCCAAGCAAACAGTATCATGAATTTCAAGTACCTAATAAGGAGCAGGACCACATAAAGGCCTCCAGAGCAGCTGCAGTCTTGAACTGGTATTGTAGAAATCCTAAACTATGTCTCATGTGACATCCTATTCTTCAGGAAGGAAACCGTCCAGTTCTTTGATCCCAATGACCATACAACAGGACCTGTTTATTCCCCCCAAGGTGGCTGTACAAATTATGAAAGACCTGGTAAAAACAGTGTGAGCAAAAAGCTTCTTTGGCTCAGGCCATCATAGTTTAAATGTCTCAGGGGTCCAAATTCTATTCTTAATGTTATGCATCCTTGTGCATTTGGCAGGGATACAAGTAATTTCTGAATGGCAGCCCTTCCATAAAAACCAAGTTTGAAAAGTTCTGTAAGTACAGTTTGTGCTGAAACTATCAGAGAGGTTGTGGTTTGATTCTGTGGACTTTTTCAGGCAGTAGTTTAGTGTCAATAGTTGTGTCTTTGTCTTATATGAAAGCTGTAGTACACCGTCCATGTTTTCATGGCCACTTTCACAAGTCGAGATTGTTCCCTGTGCCACATTTATGCAGTTTCTTTAATCAATCCTCCACAGTTTGGGCGTCCACTAATTGGCTTCTTTGGAGCTCTATTAATTGCCTCATGTTGCTTTGAGAGCTTCCTCTCTCCAAATGGTGATTTGGGGTTGTCAACACTTGTTGGCGCTCAGCCCAATGTAACTTGACAGTGTCAGTGCCTTTGTAATTGTGAGTCAGTTCCTTCGAAGTTTCAAATCACTTTTCATGTAGTGTTTTCTAATTAAGCTGTCCACCCTGTATATTTCATCTCTTGCTCTCTCTCGTGTTTTTTTTCTTCATTTGTGCATTTCCAACTTGTTTCATATATCCCGTTTTCTCATTCTCACCTCTTTTTCCCTTCCCGTCCTCTTTCATCTACCTGTCTACATGTTGTGTTTCCTCCACTCTGTAAATCTTTGGTGTAAACAGCAATTATTTTTCTATGGGGCGGTGGAAGGTGAGGGAGCACGGGCTCAACAGGTTGATCAATTTATTTCACTGGGTTGAAACACACAAATTTTTCCTGTTGTGGAATAAGAAGCCATAGAAGCATCAGAATACTCATGCTGAGTTGGTAGTAAGAGCACAAACAGGATCCAGTACGGTGAAAAGTGCCATTTTGACTTGTCATTTCCACCTCATTTAGCTCTAGGCACATCCTCACTCCCACAACACTCCTGCCTGTCGCCACCGTCATCAGGCAGGAGTNTTAGCTCTAGGCACATCCTCACTCCCACAACACTCCTGCCTGTCGCCACCGTCATCAGGCAGGAGTTTTATTATTCTGTTCAACCGCTTTCTGTCTCCTTGTCAAAATCTGAAAATGCCAGCTGAGTGTCTGCATTTATATTGCATGTAGTGATTTTTTTTTTAAATATATATTTACATTTAATGCCCCTGAATTTTCTCAGCTTTCCTCTGCTTTGTTTGTGCAGACATTATTAGGCATGTGTATATGTGTATGTGTGTCTGTGCCTTCAAGTTTGGTATTTACTAGACACCATCAGAATTTCCCACTGCTCCCCTGTGTTGTATTAATGGTATTTTTGCAAACCTCTCTACCTTTCTGACTCTTGCTTGCTAACATGGGGTGTCACACATCAAAAACAGTCTGACATTAGAGGTTCAATCAGCAAAGAAATCGCTGCTAAACACCCAAACTGCCATTTGAAAATGTCGTCAGTGACTCTTGAGCACAAGAACTATACCAGCTCCTTCCCTGGAGCTACTTTGAAGACCAGGGACAGTGACAGGGACAGTAAAAGTTCATACCACTGAAACCAAACATGATAAACAGACCCTTTTGATCGTTTTAATAGTTTAAAGAAAACAAAAGACAGAACAGTGCATGAGAAAACTTCAGAAAGAAATGACAGGAGATGGCATTCAATACCCAGATGTTCACGTGGGGCCAAGGATAGAACGTCATGTATAAGCTCCTTCTTCAAATGTAATGGTAGAAAGTGAAAACAGGATTTTTTTTGCATGTGAAAACTTGGTACATCTCACCTTTGCTTCTAGCTTTTCTGCACCAAACCTGTCTCTAACGTTCGTTTCTATTTCCAGTAGTACTCATTGTTCTTGAAAACCTATTATTCCTGGAATCACAGCTTTCACAGACGTGCTATAAACCAATCAGCACGATGCTGGTTAACAGCATCGTGCTGATTGGTGATACACTCAACGTGATTGCATTCAGTAGGGGTCAGTATTGCTCCATGAAACCGTTAGAGACCATCAGCCTTCACCACCGCTTGTTGACTGAAATGTGTGTGTGTGTGTGTGTGTGTGGGTGCGTGCATGCAAGCACAGCTCATGAACACAAAGACACACTGTTATAGTGTCAGTTTCATTACAGCAAACCTTGTCAATGTAAATTGACATGACACATCAAGCAAAGACACACACACTCACACACACATTTGATTTCTTATGCTATACTACTACAAGCAGATGTATAGTATACTACAAGCAGATATATTTTCTTTAGTCTGCCTCCTCTTGTTTCCTCTTTTCCAACTTATTGGCCCTTTTCTGCCTTGTGAAGTGTACTACCCTCTGGCCACTCTCTCTCTCTCTCTCTCTCTCTCTCTCTCTCTCTCTCTCTCACACACACACACANACACACACACACACACACACACACACACACACACACACACACACACAGACATAGTGAAACACATAGATATACCTGTGATACCAATACAAGGAATGAGAGGCAAGAAAGAGTGTGAGTGTGGGAGAGAATGGAGAGGGATGATAGCTATAGTTTGTTTTGCCACTTTCTCTCTTGGTAAAGTAAGCCACCCAGAACACACACACACACACACACACACACACACAACTCACACTCACTTGCGTGCACAACAATAATACAGCCTTGCTCGAGAGGGAATAGAGCAGATGGAATGAATCCCTACAAGGGGCAACAAGCAGGAAGAGTGGCTGTAGAAATGACACACACACACACACACACACACGCACACACACACACAGGCACACACACTTCCCTGTGTGTTCTCTTTTCTCTGTGGAATGAAACTGTGGTCATTCTCATTCTAGATTTATCACAGCATAAGTGTGCACGCATTTCTGTGCTATGAGTTGTGTTTAAATGTAAGTGCAGTTGTGTTCTCTCTCTCTCTCTCTCTCTCTCTCTCTCTCTCTCTCTCTCTCCCCCTCTCTCTCACCCACCTAAACCTATTAGACGGTATGCTGTGGAAGCCAAGGTAAAATCCAAGGCTACATTTCCTCTCCTGGCTAAGCCTGCTGCCACTATCTGGACAAACTATTGACAGTCTTCCAGCCAAACTTAAGCCTGTCTCTCAGTGTACTGAAAATAGGGAGATAGAGAGAGGATGAGAAGGGCTGGGGAGAGAGAGAGAGAGAGAGAGAGATATCGGATTAGCTAAATCGTAGTTATTCCATTACCTCTCATCCACACATACACACACACACACACACACACACACACACACACACACACACACACACAAAGTTCCCCATATTATTGTGTTTGGCCAGAGACTGCAAATTTCCTTTGCGTAACACTACACAAATAGAAAAGAAAAGATTAATGAAAAAAAGTTAAATGGGGAAAAAATTGATTGAGCAGCTATTCCTTTAATTGCAATCTGAAGGCTGATTCTGTAAACTCTGTGAGTTCTGATCACTGAAATTAGAAGGATGTTGGCATGTCCTCTGACGATTCTCTTTTTTGAGTAGCTTAGCAGTATAATATTTAATAACCCCTGAGTAAACACTGTGAGGAATTGCTCAATAAATAATTGAAGGGAAATTTATAAATAATTTTCCCTCTTAATCTACTGCAGTGCATGGCCACCAGGTCCCTGAAGTGATGCTCATCCTTCTGGACAGTCAGGAATTCTGCCTCTCCACCTCATGGGGGTGCTCTGGTTATATAAAAAAGAACACTTCAAAAAAAAAAAAAAAAAAAAAAAAAAAAAAGAAAGAAAGAAATAAGTGGCTTATTCACAAAAAATAGCACATGCTTCTAAGAAACAGGCCCTAACCCTCTATTAAAATCCTGTTTTTGAGAAGACTACTTTTGTTATCAGGGCTGTCTCAGATTTCTGGGTGTTTTCAGGAAATGAGAGAGGTTTTGTGCTCACCAAGCAGCTGCAGAG
This sequence comes from Lucifuga dentata, assembly GCA_014773175.1. NCBI lineage: Eukaryota > Metazoa > Chordata > Actinopteri > Ophidiiformes > Bythitidae > Lucifuga > Lucifuga dentata. The sequence continues at coordinate 59,904 of VXCM01002518.1, forward strand.
GTCTACAACCTCCTCCTGAGTCTGTACCAAAGGTGAAAAAGTACTGAGGTATTCTGTTTGACTTTTGGGTTGAAGTGTTCATCAGATTGTGTGCTAATTCAAAACTCACAAATAAGTAGCATTACCACACTTTTTGTCCTTCATTTCATCATTCTTTCCTTCCTTCCTCTCTCCCCCCACTCCTTTGCACTCTTCCCTCCTTCATTCTCTCTTTCATTCTGTCCTTGCCTCAGCTTTCGGTAGCCCTGTATAACAACAGTTTACTAATGAGAATGAGTTGGGGCTCATTACTCATTATATCATTAGCATTTAATAGCTCTGTGCTAATCCTAATAACCATCTCCCTCCGTTTAATCGGTTGTCACTTTCTGCTCAGGCTACAGAGTCAGCAGTTAGTTATGAGTCTCCTCTGAGACTGAGGTTTGGGGTTGGATTGGCCATCGGGAGAGGCGGAAGTTTTCCTGGTGGGCCACAGCCATCAGTGGGCTGGCCAGTGGTGGTGGGCCAGCAAGTGGCCTTTGCATGCACAATATACAGTAATATTAATTAAAATTAACTTAAACTGAGCAAACATTATTTTTTTCTTTCATAGTTTTCTTGGCACGGAGAAACAGCAGACAATTACGGACTTATTCGCCCCATCTCTGGCATCGTTGCATTTTTGTCTGATCATCCTATATGTACTGACCCCTCCCAATGACACTTTAAAGTCCCAGTAAAAATCAGGATCCCAATCCGAGCCTGGTTAGGGTAATGTTCATAATAAAAAGGTTTTAGGTTACATTTTGTGATAAATTTTGGCTTTTGAGTTCCTCCAGAGAACAATAACTAGGAGAATAATCCTGGATAACTTGCATAGATATCAGACAGATTCCTTTCTTGTAGTTGCTGGTCACTGATATGGTATAACTGGAGCATTGGAGAGTCTTTGATGTCTCATTATTTCATCTCTTATTGCCTTGCACATTTTATCTCCCTCTCCCTCTCTCTCTCTCGCTTTCTGTCTCTTTCATCTATCTCATTGTTATGTCTGTTTCTCTCTGTATCTATTCCTCTTTAACCCCATCTTTCCTCCATCAGTTCTGTGATTTGTACAGAGACAGACAGTGCAGGATGTAGCAGAGGTTGACACCCTGAGTGGTGGGAAGAAAGAGTGGAGACAGGACACATCCTCCCTCCACCACTCACGACCAGTGAAAAAGACATTGATATGGAGGGAAGAAGGGAGAGGCATAATGGCTGGAAGGAAGACAACACAATACAGAGGACATGAGAGGTTTGGGGTGGCAGAAGAAAAGAGCAAGCAGCCACCCAACACCGTCATCAACTCCCTTCCATCCAGAAACTGTCTCAGCTCAGAAGTTGCTGCTGCTTCATCAGCAGCAACTTCCTGTACATCATACTGTGTGTGTGTGTGTGTGTGTGTGTGTGTGTGTGTGTGTGTGTGTGCACATACACATTTAAAGATAAGACCACGAATATGAATATTTGGCTGTCAGTTATTTGTGAGCATGTATAAATGTGTTGCTTTCTTTTTGTATGTGTGCTTAATTTTCCTGATAAATTACATTTTCATTAAATTATGATTCAATTTTCATGTAATTCTAATACAGTTACATATTTGCCACACTGTCAATTTCTCTGCCTGCTTCAAAAGGTAAGGACATAACTTGAGGCAACTTCAGGTTAGCTTGCTGGCAACAAAAAGGTTGTGTGACTGTGCTGGAGGCTGCGCAGCAAGTGGCAGAGTTGGGTGGTTGGTGGATTTGGCAGGTCAGTTGGAGATGTGTAGGCATAGACTCTGGATTCTTTGGCTTTGGAGTCCTGGTGGTCTCTCAAAGGCAGAGATCCCCCCAAGAGACAGTAAAATAGAGAGAGAGAGAGAGAGAGAGAGAGAGAGAGAGAGAGAGAGAGAGAGAGAGAGAGAGAGGTGAAGAGGATTACGAAAAGCAAAGCACGGATGGGAGAAGATCCTCTTCAAGCAGAGGCTGAGAGGAGTTAGCATGGCATGATTAAGTGTATCAAAACTTTGTTTATTTTCAAGGTCATGTGTGACTGGAGTCTCTCCCAGATACACTGAGCAAAGGGCAGAGAATCACCTGGTCAGTCACAGATGATCACAATCATATCAAGGTGACAATGAAGCTCAAAATGACCTGAGTTGCATGTATTTGCCCAGTTGGGGGAAACCCACAGCTTCTAACAAAAGAAACAATGCTGACAACTAAGCCACCGTGTTCGTCACATATTTACCAAACAACATAATGGGTGAGGCTATTCTCTCTCTCTTCCTGATAATGGCTGTCTTGAGCTAATTATGAAAATGTGTCTTTAAAGGGGACACAGAAATTTTCATATCCTTTTCTTCATTTGGGTTCTAGTTTGAAATCAATGCTTTCATGTGCAGAAAACCCATTGATCTACTTCTGTTCACCTGATTCCAGCTGCATTAGGCCTGTGAAACATGAATGCTGCCCAGTGCTGCTTGCCCTTGCGGGTATGTCTAACCAGGTGTGTAAGCAGGTAAATTCACACGTGTTACAGGTTGACAAATAATCACAAATGAAACTTTCACGGCAGTTCAAGACCTATGGGTACCTACAGGTACACAGTAAATTTTGCTGTGTTGAATTAACACTATAAGAGTTGAATGGGACCAAATAGACTCAGGCCTAGTGTTAAATTAACTCTTATTAACTCTTATTAATTCAACACAGCAAAATTTACTGTGTATGCAGCAAAACCTTATACATAACTAACATGGAAAGCGCCACACAATTAAGATAATGTCTTATTTCTTAAAATAATTTAATCTAAAGACTTGAGCTCTTAAACAGACAAGACCTTAGAATATCCTTCGGTTATCCTTTGAACTGGTGAGAAATAGTTGTGTTTCACTTTCATGAAGACAAAATTGATGTTTGTATGGTCTCATTTGTTCTTGTGTGAAACTCATACTCAGATTTTGAGATTTACTTTAAAACGATAAGTTCACATTTTTGAAGTATATATTGATTTTATCATCACTGGCCATATGTACCGTTGGGAGGATACCTTGCAGTAATCTTTCTTCCTTGTCATACTCAGCCTAATCCAACTAGACCACAACCAGAAATGAATATGTGAAGTATCACTTAGTGTTTTTGTAATTACAATAAAACGACCATGTTTCTCATTATCATTATTACACTATTATGAAAGATGACATGAGGCTAAATCTCTAACAATTTGGAAAATAACACCCACCCAGCCAAAATACATGACTAAAAAGAAAAAAATTATAACCAAATTATTGCTCCACTCAACCTTTTTATTTCTTGTATTGTTTGCTCTAGCTCTCTCCCTCTCATTTCTCTTTTCAGTTGTCTTTGGCACCATATTGCTAATTGTGGTTTAAGAGCAGAGATGTAATTGTGCAGAAAAAATATCTCGGCTGAAAGAATTATCTCAAGCTTTTAGCACTTATTATTCAGCCAAGTGCCAAATCCAGTGGCTAATGCTGGCTAATGCTTCCACTGGCACGATAATGCAGGTGGCTTATTGTAAGAGTTGGTAAATACTACACTTTATGCTTGTTTAGTCTCTTTGATTTTTAATGTTTTAAATTTTTTTGATGATTGAATGTGACTTCTGATGATTGGCAGTTGACTTAATAAGGCCTCTTAATTTTAACAGTGAACAGTCATTATAGGACCATACTGGTGATTTTGCATGTTTAAGCCCAATAAATATACCCCACATCTTACATTACTGACAAGTACTTTCCAAAACTGTATTTCAATTTTCCTGTCATTTTGCCAGATCCCCTTTCAAAATGAAATGTTCAATGATACATCCACCTTAAAATTCAGCATTATGCCTGCTAACACATACATCTGAATGTAGAAAGGACAGCCAGTTTTAATTTCTCAGTAAAAGCTGTCTTTTCCGGACTATATTCCCTGGTGGAGATGTACATTTTCTTCTATGAGGCTCCGTGTTGGAGCAGTTAAATAAAGTTACTTTGACAAAACAAAATTCATAGATGTCGATGTTGTGTTTGCTGTGAAGGATTATGTATCTCAAGCACATTTCAAGTCTCAACAAGTTGATTTTAATAGCGTACTGGAACGAAGTGAAGCAAACGGCAGTCTGGAAGGTAGGACAAATGTGTTATGAAATTCTGTGATGGAACGTGTATACGAGTTGTATATTTTGAGCTCAAACATGCAAAACCACTGGTGTGGCCTTCTAAATATGTTGCAATTAGCTCATGGTTGATATTTAGTATACATGCCCTTTTGTAAATCTTCCCTCCAAAGTCTCCTCCACCCTCTCAGTCAACAAACCACACAACTAAAATTCCTATATCACCCTCCTCCTCCCCTCAGCAGAAAGGACAAATGAATGATGCTCACTGTATCGACACAAAACTTCTCTCTCTCTCTTTCTCTCTCCTCTCCCCTCCCTCATTACTAATGAACAATGGTAGCTCTATTGACCTACTTGTGGACTTAAAGGAAATCCAATCACAAATGCCTCAGGTCGCTTTTTTCTCACTTTGGCAGATTAAAAGATTCAATTCTCCCTGCCTATCCACACTCATCACCATCATTTCTTCTTCCTCTCTTTTGGTCTGCCTGCTCGCCGTTTGCACCTCTCCTGAACCCCTTACTGTCTGTCTCTTTCTCTCTCTCTCTCTCTCTCTCTCTCTCTAACTAAGTTTCTTTTACAAACTTGCTCTTTGTCTTTCCTATTCAGATGAGGAAGAGAAGAGTAAGGGAGAGCAGCCGTGCAGATAATTATCAGCAGGAGACAAGGGTGTCATTGGGACACAATGGCACTGGCGGACAGAGTGTGATGTAGTCGCTTGCAGAAGGACAATGAATCACTGGCTGCAGCACATCTGCAATATGAACAAATATGTGTACGTGCACACACACACGCACACACACATTGAACATTCACGCCATGTTGTCTCATAATTAGAAACCCACTCACACTCACCTGAGATGCACACATGTACACACACACACCTTTCTCAAATTCATCAAATTATTGGGAAAATTGTCTGCTAACCCGTGTTATCTCAGTCCTTCCAAACACTCGCAGCACAGCACCAACCCCATGCTGAGCCTTAAATGGCAGCAGGATGCTGAGATGTTTGCTTTGCCGATTGCCGTGGATTTGTTTAGCATCATGCATACTGTGCAGTAATAGAACACGGTGACCCGTGCTCCAAAGGTGGTCTGCTAACAAACAGATTGCACTGCAAAACATACAAGCTCTCTGTTGGGTTCATATGGTATTCAAACCATACACATAGAGATTACAATGCTTGCGTAGGTGTGTGTGTGTGTGTGTGTGTGTGTGTGTGTGTGTGTGTGTGTGTGTGTGTGTATGTGTATGAACTGAAAACAAGATGTAATTAGATTACATTAGATGTTCTGACTTGTTTGAGTCAACTTTTTACACCTGAAACCTTAAATAACTGCCTAATTTTTCTTTTTGTACAGAGACATACTGTAAATAAAAATGTATCTGAATATCACTGTTATTTAATTCATAAGCTAAACTGAAGCCAATTATTTAAGAATATTTTAGTATTCCTTGACTTAAGTCATATTTAAACATATTTTGGACATTTCCCCTTGGCTAATTCAAGGTTTTTAAATGCGAGGTGGAGTACCTCAGATCTCCCTTTTGGGAGCTTCTTCCACGTGCAATGTTAAGTAAGAGGTTGAATGTTAAGTAAGAGGTTGAATGTTAAGTAAGAGGTTGAATAGGAATTCCAAAGTAGTCTTTTTCTGACAGACACTTCACAAAGTGTCTGAGAGAGAGAGAGAGAGAGATAGAGAGAGAGAGAGAGAGAGAGAGAGAGAGAGAGAGAGATGCAAGACAGCTGCAATAATGAATGAACTTATTTAAAGCAGTTCCTCTTTAACAGATGACAAATCCCACCAAGACTTTTGTGAGATTAATAAGAGAATATTAATGGGAAGGTGAGATAGAGAATTAAGTGTATATTTCACTTCCATTTGAACATGAAAAAGGGTGCTGTACAACAAAAACACACTCCAAGTAAATGAAAGTATTAACAAAGATCAATGTGAGACTACAGGTAAATTAAGAGAGGCTCTCGCTAATTAGCAAATTTCTGCCCTCAGCCACAAGTCATGATAGAAATCAACAATTAATTTTCAGAGAGATCACCAAGCACACAAATGAAAGCATGTGCATGCTCTCACATAGCTGCAAAGACACACACACACACACACACACACACACATACACACACACACACACACACACACACACAAAGTTAGTTTCACTCTACCTAACTCTCTCAATTTGCTAACACTTGCACTGGGCCCACTTATTTTTATAGCTGGACTCAGAAAGTGAATTCCATCAATTGCCCATGTCAACGTAAGAGCTTCATGTCTCGCCCTTTTGACAAGATTCCTTCCTTTGGCAAATTACTGACAGGAGATGGCAAAATAAATTTGATTTATGTGAAATATCCCATCACTTCTCTGCTCTCTGCTGCTCCCTCTGAGATTAAAAAAAAAACCAAAAAAAAAAAAAAAAAANAAAAAAAAAAAAAAAAACAACATCTTAATCATCGTCTTAATCATCTGCTGTTTTTTCTGCTGCTGAAAGCGTAAGTGAATTTGTACTCCTCAATCGAGCATCCTGTTCTCTCAACAGTAAGGAAAAAAAAATCCTTCTTGTGTCCAGTTATTTTATTTTATTTATTCTTCCCACACTTGGTTTTGGTTTCCACTTTATCTGTTTGATCTTGGACGTCTTACCTTCATCTACCATAAGTGTGTGTGTGTGTGTGTATGTGTGTGTGTGTGTGTGTGTGTGTGATTTTAGGTACAATTCTATAAAAGCAGATGTAATGGTCTGACCATAGATCGACACAGGTGAGTGGTCTTTTGTACAGGTTTGAAAAATCAATATCGCCTAGTACCTTAAAATGCACTTTTGTTCCACTGATTTGTTTGTGTCTTGGCAAATCCACTCGTGTTCTTGCGTGAATGGGTTATTTAAAGCAATTGTGACTGGAACACAATGTTCGGAAGCACCATCAACATTGATTAATTTGCAATCAGTGCCCATTTCAGGCAGAACACCTTGCTGGCTCCTCCCTTTTCCCTTAAGAACAGCCTAACTTCTTTACCTGACAGCCTGATACTTTACAGTCCTCTCAAATGGGATTACGGTCTGAAAAATGTGCACATTATAAAGCTGAAGTCACTGTCATGTTCCCGGAAGGATCTTTAGATGATGGGTGATGATACAGTACATTATTCTTCAGGATGTTAGTTGACAAAAAAAAAAGAGAACCTGTTATGGTCCTCACATGTAGCCCATCCACACTGACTATCTGCATAATTCATATTTATGGTTTATTTTATAGAACTAAAAGTTAGTAGGGTGGTAGGGTGGCTTGGTGTTGTCTCACAGCAAGAAGGCCTTTCTGTGTGGAGTTTGCATGTTTTTTCTGTGTCTACAATGCAAAGGCCATCGAAGTGCACAAACTGGATATTTCATGATTAATTTTATCAGTAAATTATAATGATTGATTGCTGATGTTATTAAACTCTATAGAGTAATTAACTCAATATGAAGCAATACATTCAAATAAATTAAAATAACCTTTGTAATCGTTAAGATACTGGATGACATAAAATGTTCATCATGTAAACTGAGAAAATGAAAGAGAATGAAACAAAGCATTTGAAAGCACCAGTCCACATCACTTACTCATTAACCATCCTGCTGTTGTGTTGGCTTCTCTTGTTAGAGTCATCAACATGTGGAAGTTAGATAAAAAATGTATTTCCCTTCATTTTTAAACAAAAGAAATTGTTGCAACATTATATTTTACACTTAATGTACATCTATCTATCTATCTATCTATCTATCTATCTATCTATCTATCTATCTATCTATCTATCTATCTATCATGAGACAAACATCTCTGCTGATATATTGGCTATTACCATGAGCATACTGCAAACTGACAGTATCATCAGGCTTTGATCATGTGAACACACTTTAAACAGCCAAGCGTGTCATTGAAAGTTTTTGTCAAATAGTAGATATGGCAGAATATGTAGCACTCCAGTTACCAATCATACGCTTGAAAAAGATACTACTTAAAACTCACCATTCAGCCCAACAGTAGAGCAGCGGTTCTCCATGAATCACTGTACATCTCTTTTTAATCCCCTCTCATCCTTCAAAAAGACGTCACAAAAAATTTAAAACCTTGGGTGGCTTTGACAGCTTCTCTTCCAATTCAGCCGAGGCGGTGTGGTGGAATATTTTTTCAACATTAGAATATTTCCTGTTTTTGCCTTAGAAGCAGAATAGAAGAGGAAGTGAATATGCTTGGCCTGTGATTATCAATATGTGTCTCATTAGTTTGGCCATAGTTTAACATTTCTGCAGCAGCATTCTCATCAGCTGCAGCCAATTAGAAGAGTCACCTACACTTTCTTGCTCCACAGAAAAAGAACTAATATCTAGTGATAAATTGATGAAGCCACTAATAAAGTCCCATGCAGTGTCATTTATGTCTGCTGCCTGTATGTCTTTCATTTAACTGCCTTTCACGTGGTGACGTTTCACTGAATTGAGCTGAACAAAATGCATTCCATGTCTAAAGGACAGAATGTAATTTTTGCCAGATTTTGGGCTGGTAGCTTGAAGAAATGAAAGTGAAATCATCACTTGAAGCTTTCATGTGGCCTCCAATATTGAAGCAAGACTGACTCAGGGTTCTTTAATACAATATTATATTTAATCACTGGTCTGGACATTCTTTCACTTTCAGTTTGACTAACTGAATTCCTTACACAAAAATATTTTAATTTTATTTTATTTTATTACAAAAACACAGTATGGGCATTGCAAGAAAAATCTGGTATTGTACTTACAACTGAAATTTATAAAGGAAAAGGCAAACAAATAAAAGGAAGGTCAAAGCAGTTACATAAAACAAATACAAATAATACAGAGTTAGATATAGCACTTTCTTTTTCAGATTTTTTTTTGAGCAAAAGGTGTTAAGAATGAGGGAGAGGAAAATGTTAATGTACATTCTCTTATTTCCCATTTATTTTAGCATACGTGTGTGTGTGTGTGTGTGTGTGTGTGTGTGCTATTTGGCAAACTTAGATAGATCTGTACTGTACCATACATGTGGGCCTGTACAAAACCTGTTACAAGCTGGGTGTAGCAGTGTATGACAAGGTGCAACATTCTAGGTGCAACAAGCTTGTAGAGCTTTTTTTTTTTTTTTTTTNTTTTTTTTTTTTTTTTTTTAATAAAAAAAAAAATGGCATTAATTGTTAATGCCAATAGTCTTGTAATTTGTAATACTGAGATAGCAATCAGTTTTGCAGGAAGTGGATGTATAATTACACCTCTTATTATATCATATGACAAGAAAAAAAAAACCAATTCATTGTAAAAGTAGCACATACTGATGAAGACTTTACCTTCCTGTTATATCCTATAATAACTTCATCCCAAACAATATGGTGGAGGAATAGCTCAGTGTATGTTTAAAAATACACTTGTGCAGAGACAGCAAGACAAGAAGAGAAGAAACAAGGGAGCACAGTGCTGAGCCAGACACTTATAGCTAGAGAGAGAGAGAGAGAGAGAGAGAGAGAGAGAGAGAGAGAGAGAGATTGTAAAGGAGACGAGAGACAAAAGAAGACAATTAGAGAACAAGGGGGATTCTCAGGTGCAGGTGTATTTATAGCTGGAATTGGAGATACACACACACACACACACACACACACACCTAATATAATCGGAGATCCATCAGATCTCAAAGCACTTGCATTATTTAACAGCAGGACAAGGATAGCCTCCTGTCTCTCTCTCTCTCTCTCTCTCTCTCTCTCTCTCTCTCTCTNGTGTGTGTGTGTGTTCGTGCTAGTGAGAGAATTTATTACATCCATGATCTATCATATCTGCTTCTGCTTTGCATTTATGTGTGTGTGTGTGTGTGTGTGTGTGTGTGTGTGTATTTGTGATTGTGTGTGATTATCTGAGGCCCTTTTATGTGCCTCTCCTGATGTGTTTATTTTAGAAAAGTGTTACTGAAATATTCTGCCACCAAACTTGTTAGGCCTCTTGTGCCCAATTAGGCAGCTTGTTTGAGCTGCCATCGTCACACGGCTCCCTCTCTTAGCATCGCTCTTTCCCTTCATCACTCCATCCCATCCTCCCTTCATCTGTCCACCCTGCCATCCGGGAGTAAGAAGAAACACAAAATTAGATGTATGTATTTGTCCCTCAGGTTACAAGATGCAAACTGTTGGACTTTACAAGTGACAATTTCTGTGTACACACACTGATTGCATAAAAATCTTAACATATGCGTTGCTGCAGCTGACCTGGTCTTGTGTTTTTGTTTTGTTTTTTTTTATCAGTCTGAGTTGAGAGAATGGCAGAGGACAAGCGGAGTGAGTGATGGAGGAAAGAGNTTTTTTTATCAGTCTGAGTTGAGAGAATGGCAGAGGACAAGCGGAGTGAGTGATGGAGGAAAGAGAGGAGGAGGAGGGAGGAGGAGGAGGACTTGAGAGAGACTGAGAGGAGTCAGATTCTCCACTTGCCTTTTTAACTAGTCAGTATTTCTGTCTCCAAGAGAAGGGGTGACACTGATAGCAAAGTGGGTACCTGCCAGCTGGCTAGGGTGTATACACTCTCTCTCTCTCTCTCTCTCTCTCTATCTCTCTCTCTCTCTCTCTCTCTCTCTCTCTCTC
>VXCM01002518.1:70775-119137 GCA_014773175.1 Lucifuga dentata
CACACACACACACAAGCCACCTGCCCTCATCTAAGTGGTACTCCATGTTGTCATTGACTTGTTACGTATTCAGCAGGATGGTTTCTGTGTTTTGCTGTGTGTTAAAAAGGAAAAAGAATAGTGGATGACTCTGCAAGCCTCACTTTTCTTCTTCACTGCAGGGCTAAACAACTGGAGAATGCCGCCCCCGTGTTTGTGTGTCTGTGTGTCTGTGTGTGAGCTATAGCTCTGTCTCAAATGCTAATTAATGCCACTTTGTGAACCATGGTGTTATGCAAAAGCATTGCATTTCTCTAATTGCAGGTGTTTAAGTTAAGTTCTTTGCTCAATATATTTGCATGTGCATAAATTTTGCATTCCGCACACACATTTAAATATGGAGAGAGAGAGAGAGAGAGAGAGAGAGAGAGAGCTTAGTTTGCTACGAAACAGATGTTCATCAGCATTTCAGAGTATTCCTGTGAAGCCATTAGTCTACATTACCAAGAATACACTAATTACATAGGTGCATGGGGAACAGAATGGAAGCAGGCCACACACACACACACACACACACACACACACACACACACACACACACANAAAAAAAAAAAAGAAAAGAAACAAATTCTCCAGGAGAGGGTGCACCCACTGAACAAAAGAAGTCTTGAATTTTAATATTACATTTTCAGAAAACTGCCAAAGCACATAATTAGTGCTGGTACCATTCAAAAATATTTTATATCATATTAGTGTTGGACTTTATTGGGACATAATGTGATTTTTTTTTAAACTTTTTTATTTCTCATTAGCGTAATATTGTGGGCAGCATGTGAACATTGTCAAAGTTGGAAAACATGGGCTTGGCTTCATTTTTGATTACTATTTTACTTCAGTGTAACACAGTACAGTGTAATTTACCTGCTGATGCACCTGGATAGACACCCACATCACACAATGCTGTCAAGGGAGTGTTTGCCAGCATCCATGATGCAGCTGGCAAATCAGAACAAAACAGGGTTTTCAGGAGATGGCCTTAAAGAGACTACCTAAAATGGCTTGCTTCCGCTTCGTCAGTATGTTTATATTCACGGATCATTTGTCTGTGCTGCAATTAAGGCAATAATGTGAGCATGACGTTTACATGAACGGAATTAACAAGATTCCACAGTTGACTGAATATACATGATATGTTGCACAAATGGAGTATGCGGAGGGTCCGCCAGGTGAGGAAATGCATGTGGAGGTGGCTTACTCCAATTACGACGTTTACATGTCCAAATAAAATTGACTTACAACCACGTAATCTTGGTTTGTTACACACAGTAAGCTTACTCCGATTTATGTCAATTGATGTTTTTAAAAAAATATTTATTGCCTTAATGCAAGTGTAATCAAAGTTTTAAGATATTATGTAATCATAAAGGAGAGTAGAAGTGGATCAATATGAGTTTTGTACACTGAAGCACTACGAAGGTTTCAAAATAAAGCCAGAAATAAAAATAAGAATATAGAAATCTGTATAATATGTCATCTTTAAAGAAGTTAAAAATTGCATACTAGTTTATAATAAAGGTAGAGTCTTTAAGAATGACATTTGCTCTTTGTACAGATGTTTGGTTTTAGGGGGATAAGTACAAAACTAGGTACTGAATGACACTGTACAATCTGATACTCAGTACTACTGATGCATTGATGCATAGTATTAACATATCAAAATTTTATAGCCAGCCCTACACAAAACACTGCACTTCATACTAAAACTGAAATGTTATGCAGAAACTTAGGCATTAGACATGCATGCATGCACGCACACGCACGCACACATGCACGCATGCACGCACACAGAGGGAGAGAGAGTTTAGCAAACATTGCAATGAGTTACATTCCCTTTCCTGAGGGCTTAGTCTGACCTTAACTATAACCCCAATTAAGAAATCATATTACATCATACTGAACTGCAGTGGAATCAAATTTGGGTCAAATTTGTCCCTTCTTTGACAAGCCAGCCCCAATCATCAGATGTGAAGATTTTCCCAGATGTGGTTTGACATAAACATACACTGACACACACACGTCCCCCAAGATGGCTGGCAGACAGTAAGAGCAAGAATGGGAGTGACGAAGAGAATACAAAGGTCTTTTGTTTTCTTCATCATTTGACTGATCAAAGAGAGACAGTTGTAGATGTCATTAGACTAACCACCCTCCTTTTCTCACCTCTTTTCTCTCCACCCTTTTTCCACATATTCTCTTCTGCCTCTGCTTTTTGTCTCCCATCCCTCCTCGTATCTCCCTCTCCAGATCTCAGTCTTTTTCCTCTCTCTTTCTCTCCCTCCACTTCACACATACTTTTTCCTGACCTCCTCCCTCCCTCTTTCCCCCCTGTCTTGCCCAGCATCTGTCTGATTCAGTGGTTGGGCCTGTGGTTAGCAGCAGTATGGTTTTTATGATCACCCTCTGAGTACACAGTGACCTTGGACATTATTCACACACAATGGATGGAGCTGTCCACACCAGGGAACACTGCAACTGCTGTGGGCCATTGTTCCTGTGCGGGTGTGTGTGTGTGTGTGTGTGTGTGTGTGTGTGNTGTGTGTGTGTGTGTGTGTGTGTGTGTGTGTGTGTGTGTGTGTGTGTGTGAGAGAGAGAGGGTACAGCATGAGTGTACCAATTTAAGCAAGCAAAAGAAAGAGAATGTGAACAAGAGAGTGCATTGTTCCATCTGTGGTGTGTGTGTGTGATGACACTTTCTCTCCTTGTGGAGTCTGAAAGGGCTGGGACAATAACTTATGCATCTATACAGTGTATGTCAATAAAACACAATACAACAGGAGCACTCAAACTCCATACTGCATATGAATTTCACAGAGGGCCAAAGGTGCAATAAAAGCACCTTTCCATAATATAGCAAAAACTTCACACATTCAACAGTTCATCCATCATATAACTTAGCCTCAGCTATTTCATCCAAACACTCCTTCACAACTTCAGCATCAGAGAAGATGTGTGATGCTTCAGCTGTTCTTTCATAGATCTGACAATCAGTTTATGGCTTCATATGAAGATTTCAACTGATACTTTTTGCTGTCCTCACCTCACTGTTCTGTAGATTCTGCTACTCAAAATGACTGTAATTAGTCTCATAGTGGCGTTAGAGTTTATTTTAAAGTCTTTCTACCTCCTGGCGATCTGTAAGCAGCTTTAAAAAAAAAAAATATTCCTATTCATCAGCTGTGGGCAGCTTGAATTTGTTTCAGTTACAGTGTTTCCAATATTTACATGATGGGACAAATGTACTGTTGTATGGTTTGTTTTGCCAAAATGTGGCCAAATACACAGCCTCTGTGTGTCAGTGAGTAAGTGTACTGGGCAAAGGATGAACAGCAGAGAGGATGAAATAAGCTGCAGCAGTTTCTATGGAAGTTTGATATTTTTCCACCATGAAAACTTGTAAACAGTAAAATACGTTTTAAATCACATTATTCATAGCTGATCACAGCTGCTTTTAACAGTCACATAGTCACATGTCGAGTCATTTCAATATGAAATGACTCAACATTAATTTTTTTTTTTTTTTNTTTTTTTTTTTTTTAATTTATTTTTTTTTTTTTAAGGTTACAATTTCTATCCCAGTTCAGTAATGAAAATGATAATATTAAATCCTGGGATTAATTTGGCCAAGATAATAATAATATAAAATTTTATAGAGGCACATGTGTAGCACTTAATATTCATTGTTGTCTCTCTTGCCCCCTCCTACATTCAACAATATGAGGCTGTGTGCACATCCATACACACCCACACCCACAGACATAGCCACGTTCCATCTTGTCTTGTTATAACAGCAATCAGTTAACTGAGGCAGAGAGGGTTTATGGCAGCTTTATGGGAGGTGAAGCAGTACTCCCTAGTCCATTTGGCTGCTCATATAAATGTCTCGGCTGTGTCCAAGTGTGCAAATTGTGTGTGTGTGTGTGTGTGTGTGTGTGTGTGTGTGTGTGTTGCATGAGTGCACGACTTCATAGTTTACTACTGGGCAGGTTTGTGTGTGTGAAATGATTGTCACATAGCCATGCACGTTTCTGTGCTCACTATATGTGTGCGTGAGTGTGTGTGTGTGTGTGTGTGTGTGTGTGTGTGTGTGTGTGTGTGTGCAACTTTCACGCAAGTGGGCTTCCATAACCATGTGTTCTGAGGGCATATAACTGTCTGTTCTGTCAGGAAGCAGAGTACAGGGACTGAACTGTGAGTCTGTCTCTGCACCATTTGAGACGTAAGATACCAAGTAAGACTCAGAGACACAGAGAGCCGAGCACAGGAACAGAGAGTGGTGTGAAATAGAGATAAGGATGAAAAATGAGGGTAAGAAAGAAAGAAAGAAAGAAAGAAAGAAAAATCTTCTTTGCTAACTAGGTTTGGTCAGTTTTCATACATGCCACAGTGGAATAAATATATAAATGCACTATGCCCTTTCCTCTAGCACAATGATTCCCATTTTTGTTCCTTGTGTAGCACAGCATTGCATGTTATCCATCTCTCTCCCGGCTCTACACACATGTGATCACATAAGATTATAGGAATATTTGGTACAGGCACATGTTCTGAACATCTCATTTTCAGTGCACATGAACACAATAAACAGGGTAAGAAAGGGAAAATTAACTTTCACTTTAGGGACTACTTGTAATTACTGCTTAAGTGTTAAGTGATAATTCTTAATTGCACAATGATTATCTGCTTATTTTCATTTTATAGTCCTTAATTAAAAGTCCAAACAACCTTTTGCACTAAATGTGTGTGAGGCATCAGCACATATTCAATCAACAGCACCAAGCTTTGGCAGCTAAACTCAAGAGAAATTTTCTCTTGGAAACACTCTGCGTAATCTAATTAGAAAGAAATAGTGTAAAACTGAGTTAACTAATCAGTGATCTTAGTGCCATTAAAGGTGTAGAACAACAATCCAGAAGGGCCCAAACCAAAGCTGACCTGAGGGGGGGGGCGTATATACAGCATAACCTGCCTGGTTTCTGAGAATACATAAGAAATAACAAGGTTGCTCTTGTTGTTTAGTCAGGGGGAATCTTTGACGCAACCAGGTAGAGCTGTGAAGTTACAGGGTCTGTATTTCTTGGCTTTGCAAAGCATTTTGGGAGCTGATAGAAGGAAATGAAGGAACAGGAAGAGAGAGAGAGAGAGAGAGAGAGAGAGAGAGAGAGAGAGAGCCCATGTGGAGGCTTTGATGAGGAAGAGGTAAAGGCATTTTCCCTGTGTGTCTTTGTCTTCCTTTTGCCTTTCTAGTTCTTAAATGGTTCCCTGAGTGGGCACAGCAGTGGTGGAGTCTGGAGTGTGTACTAAACGTAGACAACAACAACAACAAAAAAAAGGCCCCACTTATCCAGACGAGAAGTAAGGTAATAGGAGGGCAGTTGAACATGCCATGCTTCTGGCACTTAATCAAGAAAAGAAACTTTGAGACAAGGGCCTGAAATTACACACACACACACACACACACACACACACACACACATTTATTATGATATACCNACACACACACACACACACACACACACACACACACACATTTATTATGATATACCTGCGTAGCTGTGAGTCACTGACAGTACAGTTGGGACTTTATGCATTCAGTCTTGGTTGCTCATGCTGGTTTATAACATCATCAGCATTACAACATTGTTCAAACTGGAGAGAATTAGCTCTAATTGTGGCCATTAAGTTCTGAATGTGAAATTGAGGACAATGTAGAATGAAAATGTAGGATGGAAGCAAATTGTTGTAAACTCCACCTGCTGCAATTTACCACCTGTTACACAGTGCTGCCATTTCTGGCAACTTTAGGTACAGGAAAGAATGCAAAAGTTTTTAGTTCAGGAAAATCATGGCCATGCCTGATATCCATCCTGTATGTCTATAAATAGCTGCTTAGTATTTTACTGCTGAAATAAAACTGAAATGAGACATGTGCAATGATATACTGTATATATATGTATATATATATATATATATACATATATACATATATATTACCCTAAATAGTAACAAGCATGGAAAAAGCAATAAAATTTAGTTTGACAGCACCAATAATCTGCCCACATGCTGCAGTTGTAGGAGGCATTAACAGTTTCTGTCCATCTCACCACATTCAGTCTGTCTTTTAACTTGCAATAATCAATATTTATAATATCAACGCTGAATCAAATGGTTCACGCCACCCACTGAGAATTATGACCCAACTCTACAGCTGTACAGAGATTTTTAACCTCTTTTAGCTCAATGTATGGTTTTCTTGCCCACAAGTACACAGTATCGTACTGTACCTCTCACCTTTCCCACCAACCTCCATCATAAAACTGAAGGCAGCTGTTTCCAGCAAACAAGTGCTGATAAACAGAATGTATGCTGCCTGCTTAACACTGAGACAAAATGAGGCTGACTGAGACACAAAGTAAAAGTGGATGATGGAGAACATTAAACATCTAGCCAGCTACAGACCTGGATATTTTTCACAGGAGTTGGTACAGACCAAACCAGAGCTAAAAGGAGAGATATGGGACTTGGATTCATGAGGTGGAGAGAGACATGGCAAAGTGTAAAGTGTAATATTGCTGAGTCTACTCTTTGCTAATACATTAGCCATAAGAAGTTCATATTCCTACTGTAGTCAGAATTGTATGTTTTCTGTCTCCAGAATTCATTACTACATCTTTAAAAGTGCTGACATGATCAGTGCTGTCTGATAGAACTGAACAATGCCGCTCAAACTTGTGGCAGCACTAATTTGAGCAACATGCCTGGCTCAAATTCTCTAAATTCAGCTTCAACCTGCCTGCAGTGACCTTTCAAATGCACAGCCAATGAGGGAAATGAGCTGTATGTGATGTAAGCAGAACCAACAAAAAGTCTGAGGAGAAACTCAATCATTTTAGAATAATTTTCTAGAACTGTACAAAGCAAATTTCAAACTATGCCAAGATCTGGGCTGAAAGGCAATTGCATCATGAAATGTTGGCAGTCAGACTGAGCTACCAAGGCTTGAAAATTGGCATATAAGATTATCTGAAATGTCAGGTCGGCTAAATCCACAGCAAAGGGTATTTCTTGATGATTTGTTATTACTCTGCTCTTTATGCTGGGCAAAGCATGGAACCTCAATCATGAAGGCAACATGGTACAGAGCCCGGACGGTGACATTTATGAGAAAAAAAATAATAGCATGTGACTACGAGTTACTAATGTGTGTGAACAAGACAATATCTCATGCCCATGACTCAATGTGTGGGAACAACATGCTTATTTAAAGCATGGCCACAAGATATTAATGGAACAACTAAATTATAAACATGAAGAGACCACATGGTCTAACCATGCCTACAAATTGATTGCGCACTTGTTCTGACCTTTATGGCAGCTGCTTTCAAACAAGTCAGGAGGCTGTTAGACGCCATCATGCACAAATGTATTACAATTTGTCACAATCAGCAATGAAGTGTTTCAGAAAAAGACATTATAGATTAATTGAAAACATTTATGGGCCATAAGAGTACCTTAATTTTCAAAAATGACATACAGCAATTCAGATTATAAACAACCTATATAAAAAATATAAATGTTTTTCAATAACCATATAATGAAAAATGACAAAATTAAGTTTTTGATAACATAAAGGTATTTCTTACCAGTAACTTTCAGCCTCTGCAAGTGATTTTGGGCTCTTATTACTACAAATTACTACAGTAAAAATTGTTTAGAATGTGTTTATTTGTAGCACTAGAAGTGCTGAATCCAAACATGCCAATTTTGTCAGCTACTTATGGAAATTTCAAGTTTCAATGCACATCAAAAATGAGACATTCTATTTATATCTCTGTTCAAAACTGAAAATGTCATATTTGAAAATTATCGTACACTTAAGTCCCATAAATGTCTTCAATTAATCTGTAATGTCTTTTTCTAAAACACTTTATTATTGCTTGTAACAAAGTGTAATACACTTATACACTTGTACTTTTATTTTAAAACTGTAATTATTTTGTAGCTTTCATCTTAGTTTTATTTTAGTCTTTTAGTCAGTTTAGTAAAGGATTTGAATACTTCTTCAACCACTGAAAGTGCTGAACTAAAGCAAGAAAAAAGCATATTGTAATTCTCTGACTAGATTCCAAAACTTATTGAGTGATTCGATGCTTTCTAAATAAGCCAAACATTATGGAATTCAAAGTGTCTTTGGTAATACTTTAATGGAGGCCATGACTGCATCTTAGGGCCGCAGGTGTTTCTGAACTCATGAGTCACTCACGCAGTTTTTCCCAAAGCGTCATTTATCTATTAAAGCATCTGCTCCATCGCTTTCTCATCTGCTTATCCATCTTCATCTTGTTCTCAGTAAATCGTCTTACCTGCTTTTCTTTTATTCTCCTGCTCTTTTATCTTATTCATTTATTCATTCAAATCCATCATCCCTGGCAGGAACCTAGGAGCTCAGCTGGGGAGGAACAGCAGCCATTTTCTCCAAAGAGCATCACCATGCCAATAGAGAGGTAATTTTAGAGCATCTATGGACACAGCAGCATCTGTGGTTAAATCATAGAACCTCCACCTTGACCAAGTCTCTCTCTCTCTCTCTCTCTCTCTCTCTCTCTCTCTCTGTGTGTGTGTGTGTGTGTGTGTCTGTANCTCTCTCTCTCTCTCTCTCTCTCTCTCTCTCTCTCTCTGTGTGTGTGTGTGTGTGTGTGTCTGTATCTGTATGCATGAAGGTTTGGGAATTATTAGATCCTGGAAGACATAATTTTAATTTCAGAGGCCACATCGCACCATCTTACCTCACACTTTCTCTCTGATGAGGGTGTGTGTGTGCATGGCCTAATATAAATATGGGGAAAATTCAGTTGTCAGTCTGTGTGTGATTATCTGGTGAGATATGAATAAATGCATCTCTCCCTTACATGAACAGATGAAGTGTTGTGTAAGTGCTGCCATGAGCTGCCTGGAGAGCAAAGCTAACAGCACAGAGTTTTGGGTTTTGTTTCTTCCATTTTTTTTTTTAAATGTTCATTTCTGTTTTAGTGTTGTTTTTCCTTGCAAGTCATCTCATTTTTCAACTGTCTCCTTCATTCTTATCCAGTTTAGTTGTACTTTCATAAGTCCAAAAAAAGAAAGCATCACAATTACCTTAGTCAGGATCTATGTGGGTATATTTATGCACAGCTCATTAGTTTGTCAAGAACACAAGTACTAAGGCACACAGCGCATTTACAGGTCCCACGTCATGAAAAACATGTTTTTCCTTGCTCATACATATATACTATAGTCATCCTTCAGCCTATCAAACCTCAGAATTTGGAAAGCCAAAACCTCTGCATTGTTTCCATAGCCCGCATTTTAGGTAAGCATGTGTTTCTACAAGCTGTTTTGATTTGGTCTTTTTGTTATGTAACAAAAAGACACATTTGCCTAATGCTCAGCTCCAAGGCAGACAACCACTCCCACTCCTCTCTGCTGTCAGTGTCTATAGCCGCCATTGTTGTAGTTCGCTAATACAGACTCAGCGATGTCGAAAGTTCGAGCGAAACACGCCAAGTGTTATGTTTTTGGCTGCAGAAACCAACATAAATGTCTATATTCCCTGCCAGCATCAGAGGCTAAAAAGAAACAGTGGTTAGATTTTATTTATGACAACAACGTTCTGGCTGCAGTAGCTGCTAGTCGTTCATCTGTGCTAACCACCTCACTAACGAGGAACAGTACAACACTGGCTTAGCCTCAAAACTGATCCTTAAAGATGGATCCATACCAGCTGTATGTGACCCAACAACAGCAAATGTGTAATCGCTAAGTGTTGCCACTTTGTGATAATATTTACAGTTTATTTCAAGTAAGGTGCAGTCAGTTTGGCCTGATAACATGTCGTGCTTTGCTAACGTGTGTTATCTTGTTAGCATCATTGTTTTGTTCGATTTTTATATAGTCTATGGAGCTTTGTTGATAAATCAGTTGCCTTGTGTGGAGAGAAAGAGAATCGGATATGGTATTTTATGGTACTTAATATGTTTACCCACGAGCGTGTCTGCATGACATACAGAGATGTGTGTGTGTGTTTTCGTTCAGACACCGCCCACCCGTCTGCCCTTCTCTTTGACTCTCTGAAGCTCTGTGCACGGCAGCGGCACGGAGGTGTCCATGACCTTATATTTCATTGTATTATAGATTAATAAAATGTAGCCGTATTCACGAATATGTAGGATATTACTACAGACATTCCTGCAATCTTATGTTGTAACGCCTGCTGTATGAACCATTTGTTTACTGTTTATTTGTGTTGTCCGGCTTGTNAATCTTATGTTGTAACGCCTGCTGTATGAACCATTTGTTTACTGTTTATTTGTGTTGTCCGGCTTGTTTCTGGCAGACCTCTGTTCTGCGACACAGCTGCTGCACTGTATGTCGGAGACACTTTCTGTTTTGTAGCATCCATTGTCCGAAGTATTGATTACACATTTAGTATTTTAATTTTAATGACTTATTTTAGTCTTTTATTTGATGAACATGGGCACTGAAACTTGAAAATGAACTAAATGGGTTACTTCTTTTTATTCAAAGTAGTGGAAGGTATGGGAGTCTTATAATGGCAGTGAAAATACCGTAGTATTTTCTGAGTCTGTGGTGTGAGTCTGATTCGAGATCAAACATGTCGGTCTCACTACATGGGATCCTGCAGGGGTTCTCCTGAAATGCCTGCCGTGTTGGTTTACTTGTTTTCTGCATATTCATGGTTTGTACCCTCCTCTGGAACCCAAGCGATCAGGCAGCCAATCAGAGCAGTGCCTCATTAACATAGCATCCCCACCCACTCAAAACAGCTCAGAGTGATGGCAGGGCAGAAACTGGGAGGAAGAAGAGGTCTCTCAGCCTGGATGTGTGTTTTTTTTTTGGAACAGATATCATAACCTTGGTTTACAGACACATTTGCCATGTTTCAAACTGCTAAAAAAAAGCATGACATGGGACCTTTAAAAGAATGGAACAGACTATTAAGTTTGATGTATAGATGGAGTATATAACAATATATCAAGCATGTGTGACTAGGTGAAAGTGGGAATAGAAACTTGAGGTTGCCACATTGTTAACAAAATATATAACCCAAACTGAACCATAAACTCTTTTAAGAAATTAAAAAAAAAAAAAAAAAAAAAAAAAAAAAAANAGAGTTAAAAGTACCACAAAAAGTACCAGGTAGATAAATTCAACATTTTTTTTTTTTTAGTTTAAAGGGCATGTTATACAGATTTTCCATGTTCTTAGGGCTAAATTTTGAATCCTGTGCAATTATTTAATGTGCCAGAAAACCAGCTTGTGTGAAATCAGGCCCTTTAGGGTCCTGTTCCAAAAAGCCTGCTCTGTTTTGACTGGCAAGTTTGTTTAACCAGATGTGTTACATGTTGACCTAAAAAAATGTTACGGCAGTAAAGGACCAATTTCATGTTTTGTGACCTTCACAGTGTCCAACACATACTTTTTTTTTTTTTANCTTTTTTTTTTTTTACTATATTACACAATGGAATGAGGAAAAATAACAAAAAGCATAATATGTGCCCTTTACTTTAGTTTTGGTAAACTGATCTTAAAGTCTGTCACTTTATATAATAAATAAGCATTGAATTTTTATTCATTTTGATGGCTGACAAAATGGTTTGCAATTGTTGTGTGAGGATATAGATGGGAGAAAAGTTATTAAAAAACAAATAATAGCTTTTAAATAAAGTGAATTGTACTTGTATTTTATTTATTATGCTTGACAGTTATACCAATAATACAATAATTTGTGGGAAGTCAACTGGACATTTAATGCATGATATGTCCTGTAGTCCTGTTCATACTTTTAAAGAGAGCAGACTTGATTATTCTCCTCTCTCTTACCCTTATCTCCCCTCAGCTCTCTCCTACTTTCAGTGAGAGATGATGAAAATTGTTTGGAAACTAATATACATGCATAGAATGTTACATTTAACACATTCACACAAAAAAACGACATACCTACCCACACAAATGCATACAAATAAGCCAGTACACTGCTGATATTACTGCAAAGAGCCCACCACATTGTGTCATGGAATTTTAACTTCAAATAATAATATTTGTATATTAACTTATATTTGATGTTAATTAAACAGTAGATCACATTTTTCTTATTATGGTTACCATACTGTTGAATGACCCTGAAAAAATGTTAAAATATATTCCTTTGTTAATTTGTGGGGGAAAAAACAAAACATACACAAACCACCCAACAGGTCACTGTTAATGTTTCTCATTTCTGAGGACTTAAGGATTCATAAGCCTGACATTAACTATGACATTAAAAGGGCTCCTTATAAGCTTTAATTTAATGGTATGCAGATGTGAATAACTTCCAAAAATTGAGCAAATTTTGAAAAAAAAAAAAAAAACATGTTGCATGCATGTTTCATACTAATAGTTTAACCGTGAAGATTTCTGTAGCTACAGACGTGTTATGGAGCATAAACTGAAAAGATTCTTAACATAGGGTATTTGTAGTGTTTATCTGCACATTTCACTCATTTTCAGTTTCATTCAAATTCAAGTCAACATTTAATGTGAAGCCTAGACATGTTGATGGCAAATTTCTCTACCTTTCATTTAGATATTCCATTGAAGTTTAACTAACAGTCAAATTCACTGATGGAGAAAAAAAAGTCACAGAACAAAATTTTGATCTGTCTAAATAAAGTATTCAAAGATCTTTATTTACAGGTATATCTCAAATTTTATTAAAATGTTAAGTGATGAATTTGTGTGTGTGTCGGGGGTNGGGTGTGAAATTCTTGAAGCCATCATTTTCAGACATGTTATCTCTTGTGGCCAAAGCCTTAAAATAGAATGCAGCAGAGGCTGCTAATGATGGCTATGTTGGTGGGCCTGCAGGCAGCCCATAGAGTGAGTTCAAGCAATCAGTTAGTGTAAGTAAGTGTGTGTGTGTGTGTGTGCATGTCAGCGTGAATGTGTGCTTGTGTATGCATGATACACCTATTTGTGATCGTGTCATCTCTCTCTAAAACCACCCACAAGCCTCCCCAAAGGGTGATGGGTAAAATGAAATTAAACACAGTAAGTGATGTAGCACCAAGTGTAAGACTTTTCTCCAAAGAAGCAAAAAAGTTTATGCTCCTCACATTCCTTCATCTTTTTGTGCATATGTGTAGCCAGGAAATAAATAACTCAGCACACGGACAACAATTTAGGGATCTTTACTCCCTCACTGTTCCCTGAGTTAGCTGTAACATATAAACAAAACAATGAATGTATGAACAACAAATTTAAAGGATCATAGTGGCAATCGCGCATGTTTGAGCCTAATATATACAACCTGCATATATGATACATTTCTGACAACCAATTTCCAAAACCATATTTTGGTTTTTCAGTTGTCCTGTTTTTTTCAATTCCCCTAATCTTTCAAAATCAAATGTTCAGGTGATACCCCCACCTTAAAATTCAATGTTTCACCCT
Organism: Lucifuga dentata; assembly: GCA_014773175.1. Lineage (NCBI taxonomy): Eukaryota > Metazoa > Chordata > Actinopteri > Ophidiiformes > Bythitidae > Lucifuga > Lucifuga dentata. The sequence continues at coordinate 84,303 of VXCM01002518.1, forward strand.
ATAACACTTGTGCACAAGAAGGGACGGTCATTTTCACTTCTTGATAAAAGCCATCTTCTCATGAGACTAGATTCCTTGTTGGAGATACATTGTCTTCCATGCAGCTCCATGTTGGATTGGTTAAATAACGTTACTCCAACAAAAAAAACCTAATAAACATTGTGTTCACTGTGATGCATTATGTGTCTTAAGTGTTTCAAGTCTCTATAAGTTGATTTTTATAGGATACTGGAATGAACTGAAACCAATAGCAGTCTGGAAGGTAGGAAAAACATTCTAAAATTTACTGCTAANTACTGGAATGAACTGAAACCAATAGCAGTCTGGAAGGTAGGAAAAACATTCTAAAATTTACTGCTAAAGTAGTATATTTTGGGAAATGATTGTCGGTAATGTAACATGTATGTGGGTTGTATATACTGGCTCAAACATGCACATTTGCTGGTATGATCATTTAAATTGTAATGAAATTCAGTTTGACTCTCCCATCTCAAAACTGTCTGTTACAAACTGTTCGGTTTAAAATTAGTGCAAACACTACTGCTTACTCACTACTGTATTGCACATAAATATAATTTAAAAGCTATATGCAACCTGTACTCATATGCTATGTGCTGCAATTTGCAATTTAGCAAATACTACTGCTGTGATGACAATGTTAGTGGCAAATCTTTATTTAAAATAAACACGTACACATTGTTAGTATTAGAGCATCAAATGTACATGTTTTACTGCCATCTGAGAAATGAAAAGAAACCCAAACTCACTTTACAGACAGGTGGTATGCTGCACACTGAACTTCTGGAATCTTAAAGAGAAATTCTCTCCCCTCTACACAGACAGGAATATCCAAGTTGCTGATTAGATATTAGCCGCAAGAAAAAGAAAAAAAATAAAGTGTTTTATAAATGCTACATTCGCTGTTATTTATGAATAATGTTTGTAATGTTATAATAATGTTTCTGTCCTCACCTATGGTCATGAACTCTGGGTAATGACCGAAAGGACAAGATCGCGGATACAAGCGGCAGAAATGAGGTTCCTCCGTAGGGTGTCTGGGCTCTCAGGGACAGGGTGAGAAGCTTGGACATCCCGGAGGGACTCGGAGTAGAGCCGCTGCTGCTCCGCATCGAAAGGAGTCAGTTGAGGTGGTTTGGGCACCTAATAAGGATGCCCCCTGGTCGACTCCCTAGGGAGGTCTTCCAGGCACATCCAACTGAGAAGAGGCCCCGGGAAAGACCCAGGACATGCTGGAGGGATTACATCTCCCAGCTGACCTGGGAATGCCTCGGAGTCCCCCAGGAGGAGTTAAAGGGCCTGGCCGGGGACAGGGAAGCGTGGGCTGATCTGCTTAGTCTGCTGCCACCGTGACCCAGACCCGGATAAGTGGAAGATAATGGATGGATGGATGGATGGAATGTTTGTAATGTGATGTAATGTTTGTCCATCAGGAGTACCAAACACTCACCAACACGCGTTACACGTCCACACATGTATCAGCACATACATACATCATGCTTCTTCTGGAGCGTGCGTACCATACATCTCACGAGTTATCCCACTCTCACAACAGGTGAGCAATGAGAGTGTGCAATGAGACTTAAACGGATAAAAGGGATAAAAGATACATAGAGGATATACCAGTGTTCTCCAATTAGTTTTCCCCAAATATCAATTTATGTCAAGCATGCCAAGACAAGGGTCAAAATGTCCGGGGGGGTTTTCTATTGTGCCAGTAAAACTTGTTTTAGGTGCAGATGTTGTTGTTGCTGCTATTATTATTATTATTTTTAAAAATGTACTCTTGAAACAAAATAATTCCAAAACCAACCATTTAATTAGCCATTAGTTACCATCAGACTATACCAGAATATCAGACTATAAATACCAAATAGTATTATTTGCTTTTCTTGTGGCAAACAATATAATTTGCTTATATTTTTGCATTATTAAATAATTTTTTTATATTATTTAATTATTGTATTCTCTCTCTCTCTCTCTCTCTCCTCTGAATATAGTAGGTGTTTATTTAACTTTCCAACATCAGCAGCAGTTTGGTCATGTGACAAGTGTTGTTAGTGCCAATGGGTCGGCACGGGCCAGACATTTGACTCTCGAGGGCTGGATCTGGCCCGTGGGCCACCTATTGGGGTTCCCTGTACATTAGAATTCACATCTACTGTATGAGACACATTAAATTTCCCAAGATTAGTATGTGTGCAAACATGCATGCGTGCGATCTTCACTGTATAGCATCAGCTAACAGCCAACCAACCCCACCATTTACACCGTGTTGTTAGAAACATAAGCTGAACTCAGGCTAAGGTAAGTTGTGGCCCAGCAAAAACACAGTTTGTCAGTCTGTCGGTGTGTTTTAACATTGACTGCTGGATCTCTCTCAGATACTACCAGAGGATATCAACTCCTGTGAACTCTTAGTTCTCCATCAGAGAGAAACAAAGGTGAGAAATGGCAAGAAACATCTTGTTTGTCTTGAACACGAAAGGTTGTTACTCAACCAAGCGGAGAAAACAAACCTTGTTTATTCTTGTAACCCCCCAGAGACCAAACCTGAGTGCATACTTTATCTTTCTTTCTCCTTCACTCCTTTTTCTTGTTCTTTTGCTCTCTCTCCCTTTCTGTTCTGTTTTCTTTAATCACATCATGCCAAAACTTTTTGTATGCAGCATTGGCATTAACTCAGCATAAACAAGGATTCAAGAAAGTCTCAAAATCTTGTTGGTTCATATTTTTCTAATCCATGGGAAATTATCTCATCAAGTATTTTACTGTTTGCACTAAATTATTGAGTCTTGTCAAGCTAATTGGTCATGATCTGATTTAGTAAGGTACTCAGTCTAACATTGGTCATGAGAAAACAAGATGATTTTGCTGACTGAAAAACCAAATAAATCATAAAAGACCATACCAATGATTTTGCATGTTAGCACCCAATAAATATAACCTGCATACATGTTACATTACTGCCAACCATTTTCCAAAACATACTACTGGAACGGTAAATAGGCCTATTAGAAATCTTCTTCCTACCTTCCAGACTGCTATTGGTTTCAGTGTATTCCAGTACAATATAGAAATCAATTGGTAATCAATCACAGTGGAACAAGACACCTATTAAATAATTTATTACTTTATTTAACTGATCCAAAATGGAGCTACATGGTCCATTGATGGGGTCCAGAGGTGGGAACTAACAGACCAGCGTATAGACATGTGGGTGATCTGGGGCCAGGGAAATGGACAGGACAGGACAAAGCAGACTAGATAGTTCAAGCGGACATCCAGTACGCCAAGAATCAGGTTTAACAGCACAGTCCGGTGGCCGGCCTGGACGCTGGAAGCCAGGCAACCGGTCTAAGTACCCAAGACCAAACAGAGCAGAAGATTCAGGTGGTCTGCCCGAGTGCATGAAACCCGGTAGAGCCAAAAGCATCGGACCTGGCCACTGGAAACCAGGCAGAACAGAAAACTCGGAAGGTCGGCCCAGACGCTGGAAGCCGGGCGGAGCAGAAGACTTGGGCGGTCGGCCCAGACGCTGGAAGCTGGGCGGAGCAGGCATTGGCTGACGGACAGAGGAATCCAATGGCTGGTCAAGGCCCAGGAGCCTAGGCTGGACTGGCAGCTCTGACGATCGCTCAGAGCCCAGGATATCAGGCGGCTCTGACAGAGGACTGGAGTACAGGAATTCGGGTGGCATTGACGGTAGGTCGGAGCCCAGGAGAACAGGTGACTCTGATGGCTGACCAGAGCCCGGGAGAACAGGCCGGCTCCTGGAGAACAGGCGGCTCTGATGGCTGGTCGGAGCCCGGGAGAACAGGCGGCTCTGAGGGCTGGTCGGAGCCCGGGAGAACAGGTGGCTCTGAGGGCTGAGGTGGATCATCTGAGTGCGCAGGGCCTGCAGCACAGAACAAAGGTGCGGGTGCGGAAGCCGCTTTTGGAGGTGAGGCTGAAAGAGCTGATGATGCTGCTGCAGTGGGAGGCGAAGGCATCAATGCCCCTTCTGTAACAGGTACAGAAAGCAGAGACACCGCTACCGTCTCCGTAGCCGGTGTCGAGGGTGATGACATCGGTTCCGCCTCCGTAGCCGGTGCNNGAGACACCGCTACTGCCTCCGTAGCCGGTGTCGAGGGTGATGACATCGGTTCCGCCTCCGTAGCCGGTGCAGAAGGCAGAGATGCAGCTGCTGACACTGCAGGAACCGAAGCCACAGGAGCTGAGACAGGAGAAGGAGCTTTAACTAGCCGACTGCCCCTCCNGCTGCAGGAACCGAAGCCACAGGAGCTGAGACAGGAGAAGGAGCTTTAACTAGCCGACTGCCCCTCCAGGCAGCGCGACAGTGACCATGACCCCTTATGGCCAGGCGGGTGCCCAGAAAAGGGGAGCCCGGCTGGAGGTATCCCGGGTCAGAAACAGGAACAGAGACTGGCTTGAAATGAACCGGAGCAGTGGCAGACTTGAAGGAAGCTGAAGCACAGACTGAAACAGGAGGAGCTGGCTGACAGGAAGCCGGAGGTGAGGTCTGCTGAGGTGCTGCAGGTGTCAAAGACAGCCAACCGACCCTGACGGTCCGCTGTTTGCCCTTGCTCTTACTGGCTGGCTGATGGGGTACATGAACAGCAGCTTGTTGAAGATCTGAAGAACTGGGAGCTGATGCTGTGGTGCAGACAGGTTGGTGTGGAATAGATGGTGATGTTGAATCAGACGTACCTTGCTTAGCCTCAGCTGGGAAATAGGCAGCTCGTGGCACACCCCGAGGAGCATGCCACCTGAAAAAAGCCGTCTCGTGGGCAAAGTCTCGGTCCTTAATCCACAATTGCCACAGGGAAAAAAGAAACTCAGGCTCCTCCTTAAAAAAAATCTCCATGGGGACCTTAAAATCCTCCCATGAAAAGGGCAGTGGTCCCCTCCTGACAAAGTCCTTTGCCAAAGAGCCTGCTGTCCATTTTGTGGCCAGATTGTACTGTGACAGGTGGGTTCCGGAGGAGGACTCAAATGCAGGCTCAGGCAGTGTATGAGGAAGAAACAGTATTGGATTGAAGTCCAGGCAAGAATACTACTGATAGTGAGGCAGGATGAACTTACAGGAATCAGGCAGATAATCCACAAGGCAGGCGGCGAAAAAAAATAAAAGAAACAAACCAACAAACATAAAGACAGGAAAACCAGGAGACAAGTAACAAGCTAACCAGGCAAACAAGCAAATAGGACAAGCAAACAAGACAATCTGGCAGAAAACAAAGGAGCCCAGGGTAGTATAAATACTGAAGATGTGATTAACTGATAGAACACAGGTGATGGAGAAAACTGGAGGGAAACTAAACAAAAACCGGAAGTAAAACAAACTAGACAGCAAAAAACCAAGACTACAAAATAAAACAGGAAGTGACCAAAGAACAGATCATGACACAAGCAAAAATGTTGTAGTCCTAATTTAATAAATTCCTTTGCAATTTTTTTCCCCACTACTAGAAAATTTCATTCGATTACATAACATTTTGCTTGCTTTTGGTAGGTGATTTTATTTTATTTTTTTTCCAGTGGTCACCTTCTCCTCTCCATTTTCATGCCTCTCCCTCCTCTTCCTCTCTTCATGCCCCTCTGACTCACCTGTCTGCTCGACATAATTCCTGTCACCACTGCCACAGTAACTGCGTGGATCAGGGGGACAGCAGCTGTCACATGTAATTGAAAAGAGAGTTACATCCTATGTGTGTGTGTGTGTGTGTGTGTGTGTGTGAGAGAGAGAGAGAGAGAGAGAGAGAGAGTGTGTTTCAGAAAGCACTGACAAGCAAATCTTCTCTCATTTTAACGCCACCTTTCCCTCCTCCATTTTTCACTGCCCTCTCTCAAGATATCATATCCTCACTTCTTTCATCCTTCCATCTTCCATCAGTCACAGACAGTATCTTCTTCCTTTTATCACCTCCTACCTTCCATCTCTATCCTTCATCTTCATTTCTAGTTCAACCTTGCATCGAGAGTACAATATTGAGGTACTAGTGTTTCACCTGACTTTGTCATTTTGTGCTGCTTTGTACATCTGCACTATATTCCAGGACCAAATATCATGTTTTACGTTACTTCATTTGATGCATCTAATGGCTGTAGCTACTGGTTGGTTTTGAAGACTTTGGATACAAGATTTGATAAACTGGTAAAATGTTGCTTTTTTTTTTTTTGACACTATCTAAACAGTTTTACAAAATTAAAGAGGTCAAAGAATTTATTTATTTTTTTGCATTAAAGAATTAGGATATCAAGTTTTGGATAACTGTATTATTTTATTCCATATTTTATGTAATTTCATACCACACTATCCAAAATTGGAGATTGGAATTGGAGACCGGAGAATTGGAAACTGGAGATTACATTAACAACTTGTCCGAAAGGTACCTATCGTCACAATAAGTACTTTTACTTTGATACTTAAGTACAATTTTGAATGCAGGACTTTTATGTGTAATCAAGTATTTTTCCATTGTAACATTGAAACTTTTTAAATCTGAGAACTTCTTCCTCTGCTGTCCTTTTGCAATCTCTCTCTCCTTCCCTTTCCTTCCCTCTGTCTCTCACATCCTGTTCATTCCAAAATGTACCTGCTTTCCCAGTTTTATTATTCCTCCATTTCTTAACTCCTCTATTTCTCCTTGCTTCTTTGCTGCCATCTCTCTCTCTCTCTCTCTCCCTCCCCTCTGACATCCTTCCCTCCTCTTGTGCCCTGTCTTCACCTCTTCTCTCTCCCCCTCACCCCTCTATCACCATCACCCTTCCTTATTTTACAGCATCTCCTGTTATCCTCCCTCCCTCCCTCTCTCCTTTCCTATTTCCCTCTCTCTTTCCTAGCTGCTGATATGATAACCCCCTTGTCATGGACTCCCAGTCTCTGTGTCATCTGGCATGACAGATAGCACCTTTAGCCTTGGGCTGGGGGCCTTCTGACAGATGGACTAAGCTCACCCACTATAGCCAATCCCTGCTGTCAAAATGTACACACACACACACACACACACACACACACACAAGGTTGGTATATCGATGTACTATATATCACCTTTGCTGGTTGCTGCCATTCTCCTCCCACCCTCTGGCTGCGCCCAGTGCCAATTTGGGTGATTTAATTGGTGGATTTAGTGTCCCGATCAAGCTGAAAGGCTGTCTGGGAAACAATTTAAAGGAACGTCAGAAGAGAGTGAAGCAAGGGTGCAGGGGGTGGCAGGCCAGAGTTTTTATAATGACAATTACTCTGAGCTGCTTGGAGTCTGAGAAACAGCCAGGAAAAGGAAGATGGTGGGGGGAAATGGAAAATGAGACGATGGGAGAGAAAACTATACTTGGCAAGTCTAGTCTGGGTCATCTGACTCACAATCGCAAATGAGTGGTACTTTCAGTTACTTCTCGTTTCATTGTCAAATGAACCAGATTGAATACATTTGTCGCTTACTTTCACAACATCCCCACTCTGCAATTAAACAGCACAGTCTAACAATGAAAATGTCTTTTTTCTTTGGCTTCAGTAATCTACAGTTTGTGTAGGAAGCTGTCATTGCCTGTGTGAGGAGGCGTTTGTTGATGTAGTGTATCTGACTGTCCACCAGTGCTCTCTAGTCTGCACACAGGCTGAATCTACAATCAGTGATAATCTGAGATGCCAGTTCGTTGAATCATCCATAACTCAGAGACTCAGCATTGTACTCGGTTATTTGAGTGGGTTTGAATAGATGCAACTAACTAAAACTGAAAGACTGAATTGCTGAATTGCAAATCGGAAGCATTGAAGTTGCATACATGAGTGTCTGAACTGATGGAAGTTGACGAAAGAAAGACTTTCTACTAACTAGGGCTGAATATGTTAAACTAAGACTGAATCTTTCATCTTCAGACTCAGACAGGCTAGCCCGTGAAGGCGCAAAACATGGTCTGTCACTTGAATGAGTCCGAATATGTAAAACTCACCAAAATCAGAATACTTTTAACTCACTTGAGAAATATATTTGGAATTGTTACCAGCATGTGCAAGCACCAGTGAATGTAATTCAATTAGCCACAGTTGAAGTATAGCCTGGCTGATGAACATGCACAAGAAAGGTAGTAATTTTTAACATTTATGCTCATTTTTATTTTATTTTATTTACAGTACTTGGATTTAATCATATTGAAAGAATATATAACCTTGTTTTCTAGTCAGTGTTTTATTAAGTTTATTTTATTTTATTTATTGCTACAGTATTGTGGCTTAGTTTTTAAAGTAGACAAAGTCTAAAGTCAAAGTCTAAAGTAGAAAGTCCAAAATTTCAGACCAACCTGCAACAGACCTGAGGACAGTTGAAACCAACCCGAAACAGACCCACTGATAATTAGACCTTATCCAAAATGTGGTCAATCTGCACACATCCAAACAGTGACGGTGCACCAACCCTGACAGCAGCATGATGCACCACCATTTAAAGTTTTCCCTGCTTTTCAGTTCATGCTCTCCATCTCACCTCAAAAATGTTTCCTCCTGCAGTGTGGTGCTTTAAGATTAAAGCACCACATGATCAGAGCTGATAGGGGAGTCTGCTTGGATGCACTTGGGTATTAGACATATTGACGCACAGACCCAATGCGGGACCGAACACAACCCGATTGGATTAGACTGAATATAATCTGGACATGACCCAACCTGGTTCTGAGTCATGTCTCGGATCAGAGCCACTGAGTAGACAAGCGAAAACCTCCAGTGTCGGCTATCAGTGTGTGTCAGCTGCTGAGCAAATAAGCCCCCAAAAAGATTAAATCAGTGACTCTGACCATTTAAAACAAATCAATTCACAAATCAATTCAAGACCAGAGAAGACTAGGCACAGTTAACTTAAAAATAACAAGTGAAAGACAGTCAAAAATAAAGAGAGGCAACAGAAAAGGTTGGTATTATTATGTCCCCTTGTATCTCTTTGCCAAAAAGAATGCAGCACTTCCCCTGTCTGACAAGAACAAGAAATGCGAGACAGAGTACAACATAGATAGGATTACACACCAAAACTGAACGATTTGGCCAAAAACAACTTGTCAAACAATTTAAAGTCAACATATTGACTTGCACAGAGGCTGTGAGAGTGTTCTCATCTTATTTCTAGAGTTTGACAGACACCAGACTTTCAGCATCTATCAATAAAACTAACACAATATGAGGTTTCAGAGACAAAAATACACCTTGTTTATTCAAATTTTTCAAATAGGAAGGTAGGCAGGGTTCAGCTCTGGCACGGTAACTATAAACTAAAGGTTAGAATCCAACTGTCAATGAGCATGAATCCCATGTGATTTCACCAACTATGTTCAGATCAGCACACTGGGAAACATTTGATCGACAGATGTCATTCGCTGCTAAATCAATGTCACACACATACACAGATGAAGTCACACACCTCTTTGTGTTTGCTGCAGAGGACTTAAAACTAATCCACTTCCCTCTTTACACAACTTTGCTGATTAAATGTACGAGTTTATGGTCCATTCATTTAAAGCTGCCAGCAGGTACTGCTAAACTCTCTCTGCTTATGCTTTTCTTTCTTTCTTTCTTTCTTTCTTTCTTTCTTTCTTTCTTTCTTTCTTTCTTCATTAATCTAATCTCAATCAATTTCTCTACCTCTGTCAGTTTTTCTTTCTGTTCCTTCTTATCTGTATTTTTTTTTAATGACCTTTACTCTTCTAATGACTCTCATTGCTCTTGTAATATTATTATAATGACCTCTTAACTCTCTACATTTTCCTTTCCTATACCACCTTTCCATTTTGTTTTCTCGTCCTCTTGCTTAATGTCTCTACTTTCTGTGCAGATTTGTTGAATATGTTTCTCCTAAGCTGCCCCAAAGACAAGTAGCTGTTTGTCACATACCCTGGCAAAACTAGGAAATTAATCTTAGCCCCTTATCCTCCCACTGAGAGAGTGGGACAGAGAGAGAGAGAGAGAGAGAGAGAGAGAGAGAGAGAGAGAGAGAGAGAGAGNATAAAGAAGCAAAACATCATTCAGCCTTTAATTCTATGAAATGGATTAGCACAAAACTGTGTGGGAGGCAACAGATGTGTAAATGTGTGTGTCAACGAATGTGCAAGTTGACATGTGTGTGTCTGTGTGTGATTTTAAATGCGAATCCCCCCNCCCCCCCCCCCCAATTTCTCCTCTCATTCCTTTTCTTCTCTTCATCTCCCGTCTCATATTTGACTTGTTTTCAAACGGCTGCAGGCCCCAATGAAATTAGACTGAGTGCAGTGTAATGAAGAGCATGCCAGGGAGAGCTATGATATTAAATGTCACACATATCCCCCTCCCCAACACACACACACACACACACACACACACACACACACACACACAAAGAGCTACATAATAACACCAGCAGGGCCCACGAAAGTTTTGGGAGGGTGATAAAGCTTGTTTGTGCATTCAGTTTGTATCCCAGATGAAAATATTATGATTGTATGTTCGTAAAGGCTCGTTCCATTTAACTGATTGACTTGGTGAGTCTAAGTGAAAGTCTTGATCCAGTTTTTTTCCACATATAATCCATGTTAAATGGTCAGAGTTGATGAACACTTGGAGATAGATTTGTGATTAATTTTCAAACACTAAAGCAAGTTAAATATAATTTTACCAAAATGAGCAAATATAATCTTGAGGTGTTTAAATGTTATCATTAAGCTAAGTTGTCCTTACAACAAGTGTGCATATAAGGCAACTATGACGGTAAGAAAATTGCTCGTGATATTTTTGCACAAATAGCACAAGTATATAAACCATATATAAAACTCTTTTATCTGCTATATGCCTTGCCTTCTCAGAAAAATTAATCATGAATGTTACTAACACAGGTTTGCTATCCAGTACAAGATGATATCATCAATGTTGGAAGACATACACAGATCCTTCCTTTTTGCATTAAAAATTTTGCTTTTGCAAAAATAACTATTAGCAGTCAAATTAACTCCAGTATTTAAAATATAAGTAGAGTACCTGTTGTAAAGAATGGTTCCTGTCAATCTTTCAATGGGATAAATTAAGAAAATCCCTAAAACCGAAGAACAGTACGACAGGACTTCTATCTTTTCATCTCGGCTGGTCAAAACTTTCTAAGATGTTTTGAGTGTTATCTCTTGAAATAATCTTCATGTAAGAAAACAAAAACAATTTTCTGTTTTTTCTGTTTTTGCTGTTTTTGCGGTTGGCATTTCTAACCCATATGTTTGATCAGCACATTTTTCCACAGTTTTTGAAGACAATGGTGCAAGCTAAAAATACAACAGCAGTGTGTTTTTAATTTGATAAGGAGGAATCTAATGATAGTGAAAAATGTCTCTTATTTTTCCTCAGAGTTTTAACCCAGCAAAGCATCTTATGAACCCTATGTCATAGAGTTTTCAGGTCAATGTAGTGTAATAAAAAAGTATCACTTTCCTTCTAAAATCCACTGGAGTTCATAGAAGTACAACAAAGCACAAAATGGAAAAATTGGAGAGTATGGTGCAACATGAAAGAAAGGGACAGAGATGTGAAAGAGAGAATGATAGTAACAAGATTCAATGCAACATGCTGGTAAAGGGTAGAAAGTGTTCAGTGAGGGAGAGAAGGAGGCTTTGAGAAAGATAAATGGAGAGGACAGTGAACCAAACAGAGGGACACAGAAGGAAATTTTACTGAGATGGAATGATTGAGAAGAAAAGCAGAGGAGAAGAGATTTGGCTATGATGGATAGAGAGTACAGCGCTCAAAGGCAGAGGTTGGATTAAAGGTTAGAGAGAGAGACTGGCAAAAAAGAGAGAGGATGAAGAGGGAGAATGGAAGAATGGAGGGGTGAGGCAGAATGAGCGAGAAAGAGAGTGGGAGAGTGATGGATGGATAGAAGGGGTTGAAAGGGAGAGGTGGGCTTAGTGGTGATGGATGAAGCTGGAGCCTGTAGACCCTGTACATCTCCCTGGATCCCCTTGGAGTCCAACCTAAGCATGTATGTGTGTGTGTGTGTGTGTGTGTGTGTGTGTTTGCGAGTACAAGTCACACCTGTTCCACTTGTGTGGCACCCGAACGAGGAGTGATAATGGGGGAAGTGTCTTTGTGTGTGTGTGTGTGTGTGTGTGTGTGTGTGTGTGTATCAGAGAAAGACAGCGATAGCAGAGAGAAAGTATTGGCTTTGTGTTAGGTGTCCAGCGAGTAGTAAAGGTCATTTGGTCTACGTGATCTCTCTAGAATTATATGTGCTGTGGTAGCGCTGCCATATAGCATCCATGTCTCTCCATGACAAGTCTATGAAGTCTGGCGGTTAGATCAAGCCAAAATGTCACTGAAGGAAGGAGAGAAGAAACGCTGATTCTCCTGAACAACATGTACCTTGACTTGTACAGACAACCACATCAAAAGCCAGACTGATATAACTGGATTTGTGAATGAAAATGAGATTTTCACTCACAAACCCTTGAGGATATCTATCTGTTATTGTAAATATCTATTTGTCTGTTTTTGTGATGACCTCATGATTGTCACAACATCTAACTATAAAGCCAGAAATCGTCTGTCCGTCTGTCTGTGGCACCATTTTCTCGAGAACCTGGCACTGTATGAAGTTGAAATTCAGCAGGTATAATGCAACTCAAGCATGTGTGAAGTTGTTTGGATGAGTGGTTCTCAAATTGAGCTATGCCAGTAAAAGTAGTCCTCGCAGCAGGATATGCTCTGAGCATGGTGGGTGCAGCAGTGCCATGGTTTCAATCCAACCCCATACAACAAATAAAGCTACCTCACGAAAATGTGCAGAACAAAATTATGGCAGGCTGTGGTGCACACCATAAAGTCCAGTCCTGTCAGAACACACTCCGGGTGTGGTGGCAGGATACGCTATGAGTGTGCAGCATACGTTCTGCTCCATAGCCACTTATGCCAGGCTGCAGCGCACACCACAAAGTCTGGCCTGGTCCAAATAGGCATGTTTTCAACGGGCACTGCACTAGTTTTATTAAATGTAGGCCATGCTTTGTTCTGGCTCTGAGTATGGATGTCTCTTATTGACACGGATGTGTATGCAGTTTGTATGTGGCACAATGGGGAGCACTTGAAACTGACACGACTATTATATTGGCTGACATGAAGTCCAGCTTACCAACAGAAAGTCCCTGCACTGATTAAATGTCCAAAAATAAACAGTGGATAGTTTAATTTTATCATCCTCAATATGTAAAGTTTATTTCTACAAAATCATGTGTCACTGCAGTCAGTGGTATCTGGAAAGCTGCCAAAGATATTATTATTATTCATCAGATGTCCCATTCATCAGATGTATTGCGGCTAGTGAGACCTTCGTTAGTGTAATTGCATCAGATCTGTTTACCAGATCATGATCATTAAATAAACTGACAGTGAGTGTTCATGGCATTTATTAAAATTACATATTTTTATTTTTGATGTTCAATGTGTAAACAGAACTAACGACAATATTTACATCATTTGGTGAAATGTGTTTTGCAGCTAGTTTGCTCATACTGAGATCTGCAATGCTTAGGTTAGCCAAAGGTCAGCTTGAACATCAGTGCATTTCCTGATTGCACAGTTGCTAAGGCATTTATGAAAATAGCATCATTTACTTTTACCAATCAGCAAGAAAACAGGATGAGCATTTTTTTTATTGTTTCATTAATACTAATATGAAAAACCAATGCCATACTGGCTGAGAAGAACAGTCATGTCATCTACAATTTGGTAGGATTCATGAATCTATTTATGCTATGGCTCCAATATAATAACTGTTGACACAATATCAGAGAACAGGCTGCAAATCTAGAATTGTCTAATGTATTTAGAACTTATGTGGATCACACTAAACTCACAATATTTATCAGGGCAGCATAAAACACAACAGTATTAGTAATTCAACTTAGGATGGAATTTCAAAAAGAATCAGGTACTATGAATATTTCACAGAGGAGAAAAGAGAAAAGCTACTGTAAAAATAATGGACAGGGCACTGATCCCATCTGTGAATAAATTCAAGGAATGGCCTCAGATTAAACTCAGTATTATAAATTCCAATGATTCTAAGATTGTGTGTTTAAATAACTAATCCAGAAAGACTTGCTTCTGATAAAAAGTCTATCAAAATCCCTGCCGTGTAAACGGGACAGATAGGACAGGGAATATTTTCCATTTTACCTAAGGGAAGCTATGGAGTGGCATGTATCTTTATATAAAATTTGCAATGAAATACTTTGAATGCTTCACAATCTATGCTGCAGATAAAAGAGGGGGACAAAGAGTACAAAGAAGAGGGGGACAGTAGAGTACAAAGAAAGTGAGAGGAAAATGGGTTACAAATAGTAGCGTGAAAGGGTGTAAAATTAGAGGGAAGACAGAAAGATGGTACCATCAAATGAATGCCATTACATGCAATATAGGTGGATGGAGCAGAGGCCATATTATTAGGTCAGGTTGGAGGATACAATGAGGCAAATAGAGGAAAGGCAGAAAACACGAGGACAAAAAGGAGAGAAAAGAGGGAAGCCGATCTCTTGTCTTGCTTACTGAGTGTAGACAGCTGATAGAGATGAATGTCTTAAGTGGGTGGGTGGAAGGGAAAGAGAGGTCCAGACTGGTAGCGCAAGCTGGATGAATGATTGATGGAGGGAGTGAGAAAGGGCAGGGGACTACAATAGAGGGCGAGAGAAGGAGTAGTTAGGGGCGAGGGGAAGAGTTGAGAAGTTCATCGTCACAAGAGTGGTCTGTGCTGAGACAGTAGATTGATGCTAGCTGAGATGGAGGGACAGTGAGATGAAGTGAGAGAGGAGACAAGCAGTTGAATGAGGGGGAGATTTGGAGATTGATGGCAAAGTGCAGAGCAGGTGAGCTGTGAGAGTGAGACGGGGGTTCACAAAGAGGACCGCACTTGAATAAAATTGCTCAGTCCCCTTGCAAAAGATCCAGGTATGATGAAAATCCAAGCCATGAATACATGTCAGAATACAGAGGTGGAAAGTAATGGGGCACATTTCCTTAAGTACTGTATATAAGTACAATTTTGAAGTACTTTGAGTATTTTGTGCCACGTTCTACTTCTATTCCATTACAGTTCTAGTATAGTACTAAAAACAGTGAAACCTTTGGACTTTGTTGAGGTGCTGCTTGAATTCTGCAACCAGTTTAGTCCAGCTGAATCTGACTTTGAGCAGATTTGTTACAGTTCATTTGGGTAGATCTGAACACAGCAATTATACTTGGTTGTAGACCAAAATAACTGCAGCAAGACCCTTTCGACTAAGTGCTCTTGATCTAACTCTGGAGTGGTTATTACTGATGTGAACGTCTTAGGTAGTTCTGAACCAACTACAAGGCAATCTATTGACCTATTGATTGATCTAGAACCAGAGAGCCAGGTGTGTATGGTTAATGCTAACTACATCATTGATTACCCTGGCAAATCACAGGGATGCTGTGTAAGGATCTGTAAGCTTACCTATCATGTCTTGAGATCAACATGTTAACGGCTAGCAAGTCATCAAACTCATCCTGTGAAGCCGAAGGCAGCATGTCTTCCACTCAAAATGTGAAGCAGTGTGGTTGCTGTCTGAAACTGCTTTTTTCCCCCTTAGTGGTTGTACAATCCCTGTTGTATATAACAAGATGATGTTGTTCCATGTTACTGGCATACTTACCCCAAACCAAAATAAGGGTAAATACAACATAAAGCAGTCCAGACAGGCAACAGATCTGAAAATTACTTTAATAAAAGAAAAGTGGAATCTGCCTAAACTAAAGTCACACTAGTGTAGCCCAGTGAGAAATTGGGTTAAATTTTATTTTACCTTCACGGTTATAAAGTGTGTATGAGATGTGACTGTTAATTCTTTTTATTTATTTATTTATGTATTTATTTATTTACATTTTCAAATATGTTATCTGAAGAATAGGTTTGTAAAATGTATATCTTTTGTTAATGTGCTTTCATTTTGTTCATCCAAGGATGAGTTAGAGTCAAAGGTGAAGGAAGGAGAACAGCACACTGGGAATAAGCTGCTGGTGGAGGATGGAGGGGTCAGCAGTGAGTGGTGGACTGCAAACTTAAAGGTGTAATGTAAAAAAGTTGTACTTTGTTACAAGTCCTGAAGTAGTTTGTAAGGTTGTCAACCCAAGAACCTAATCAGCAACAGTATGGGAGTGACTTTGAAGAGTTCGTGGATCAATTCAGCAAGAATTAGCTAATTAATTCTAATTAATACTATTCTAACTAATTCTAACTAATTAATTACAAATTAATTACCACTAATCACGAGTTAGTATGCTAATTAGCGGCATGCTAGCAGTGCCTGTAAAATGAATGGAAGTGCTAGCAGTAGTTAGCTGCTAAACCAGACGACTTCAGACTTCATTTTCTGAGGACTGCTGCTGCTGCGTTCAACAGATCTCGGAACTTGAATTTTTCCAAGTAGGAAGTCGGATAGCATATGGTGACCGAAGAGCCCGGGAACCATCCAGATAGCATTCTGTAGCTACCAGGAATGCTCAGACTTCCTCTGGCTCGGTGGAAGTTTTCTTAATTGTTTTTTACTGCTGCCTGCTGGACAACATGGAATGGCTAGCACTAGCGTGGCTCATCCTGGACTTGGAATTGACTGGAACTGAGTGAGTTACATTTATTCTTATTTTTAAGTTTTAGTTTATTTTGTGTTTTGATTGCTCTGTGTAGTGAAAGGGCTGTTCTAGTTACCTCAGAAGTCAAATATTTTCTAGTCAGAATTTCCGACTAACGATCTCAAACATTCCAGCCAAATGTAATCCAAAAAGCATGGCTGAACCCAATAAATACTGTGAGATTAAATAAACTTAGTAATAAATGCTAACTAAAGTAAAGTTAGACTACAGCACTGTTTGGTTGGATTGTGTTAATATCACCTTCTGTGCTATTAATAATATTAATCACAGTGGGTATTAAACATTTGTGCAGAGAAGCAAATGTTCTGAAATTATTTACACTTACGTACCAATGGTAAAAGGTTATGACACACTATAGAAAGTTAACTTGGCGATATATTTTGACCTTTTTATTTCAGTGTCATGCCAGAAAAAATACTTTCTTAGGCTGTTAGCAGATCATTTACATTCACAAAACTCGCTTCCAGAGTTTCCCAAAGCATCTTTCCAAATAAAAGGTTGGAAAAACCCGAGAGGTAACTGGAATGCAACATAAGGCCACACCACCCCACAAGTGTAGATTTTCTGCAAAGAGAAAATTGATCTTATATTCACTTAATTCAGCTTAAGTGGTGTGTGTGTGTGTGTGTGTGTGTGTGTGTGTGTGTGTGTGTGTGTGTGTGNTGTGTGTGTGTGTGTGGAGGGGATGGGATGGGGGGTGGCAGCGGCAACAGATTTGTGTGTGTGGGGCCCATAGGGGGGCTTATGCCAGGAGGTGCTACTCTAAGAATTGGACTTTTAATGTCTTTGTTTATTCATTCACAGTGCAGGCTGGAAAAAAGTGAACTTTGCATTCAATAACAGGTATAACCTCCTTTAGCAACAATAACCACCAAATGTTTCACAACAGTGAGGATGCATGTTAGACCATTCCTCCTCATAAACCAGATTCACTTCATCAATATTTTAATATTTAAGGTTTGGGCTCTTGGCTTGGTCATTCCAAAACACACATTTCCTTCTTTTTAGACCATTCTGTTTTTGATTTAAGGGATGTGCCTTGGTTTATTGTCTTTTTTGCATTATTCAGCTGCCTCAGATGACAGACAACTAGGGCTACCCTGATATTCTGCAGTAAAAATTATACATTTTTTAAATTTAGCCCCAAACCACAATGCTCAACCCACCATACTTAATACGTATGATTTAGTTTTATTCCTGCGCTGCACCTTTTTCTGCAAGCATAGCTTTGTTCATTTCTATCTCATCTGTCCCACAAGTCTTGTCAAACATCCAGGTGTTCTTTTGGAAACTTGAAACATGCTGCAATGATTTTTTTTTTTTTTCCTTTTTCATCTCCTTCATCACTGCACATTGTGCTCTTGATGTGATCTTTGCAGGACACCCACTCCTACGTAGTGTAGCAGTAGTACTAATTTCTCTTGTTTTGTCTTATTGTGGATGGGAACACTCAGGTCTTTAGAGATGCATTTGGACATCATGCATCTCAACAATCCCACTTCTAAGGCCCTCTTAAATTTGCTTTGATGGTGTATAGTGGTTCCCATAAACAGATCTTTCTTGAGACATTAATGCATCAACAATTAGCCCTCTGAGAGGGACTTTTACCCAGAATGAATACTCTGACAGTTTACTTGAGCAGAATTGTGAATGTAGACTCTTTATTTGAAACTGTTTTTCACTTGTTGTATGTGTACTTTACCTAAACAAATAGTGAACTGAAAAATGCCGATTTCAACTTGTTTAAGTATGTTCTGGTAGTATGTGAATACATGTCAGATATGCATGTTTGCATCTCAGAGGCATGCTATGAATTTGATACGATTTGGGATGATCAGCTAACCCCTCCCACCAAGTTGAACAGTAGTAGTGGTGTGATACATGAGAAACTGTTTCCATTTTACAAAGTGCTGCGTTTACAGTAAATGGTTGGCATTCATTTATTTTGAAGCGGTCGTTTTATGTGAAACATCCAGACAGCATGACACATAGTTTGCTAGTGAGTGTCAATCACTGTGATTCCACACTCACAAAGTCATGACCAATTTTTTATCAATTAAATTAAATGCCTCCCAACATCATGCACTGCCCAAATAACCTATTTCACTTGGAAACATGCTCTTCTTCCATCGCTGCTTTAACTCGTCATGTGGTCGAGCTTGGAAACACCAAACACACCTACTTCATGCAGTGCAACAATTCATCTCCTATAATGACTGTGCAATGTAAATGTAAATTAAGTGTGCCTCACACACACACACACACACACACACACACACACACACACACACACACACACNACACAATTTCCCATACCACAGAGATAAGCTGTAATGAGCTCCGCTGGCACCTCTTATACACCTCTCACAGCTGTATATCGTTCCATTACCACATTCTGTCCGTTCTCTTATCTTCTAACCTCTCACCTCTATTACTCTTTACTATTCCTCTCACTTTCTTTTTTTCATCCCCCCCCCTGTCATTACTCTGTCTTGCCTTTTCTCCTTCCTTTACTCTTTATCTCCTATTTCACTCTTTTGGATTCCTTTCTCTCTGGTCTTCATTTATTCTCTAATCACCTCAGACTCAAACTGAAGAAGACATTGCTCCATTAAAATATAAAACGGTAATTTACATTACATCAATTATAACATTTATTATAGCAAAGAAAGTGTTCTTTAAGAGTTTGGCTGAAATGGAAATTAAGCTATTTACTACAAATGACAGTTCGGCAAATAATTAATACTAATATCCCATCAATATCTAAATTATGATTTACTGTCATTGTCTTACGAAACCAGATGTAGCCAGTCAATGTTAAATCTGTGAGTTGATAAAATGCAAAAATTAAACTATAGGCTGCTGTTTGGTCTCTGCATGCTGGTGTTTGTTCTATTTACAATTGGTTAGTTAGGGTTTGTTTGGAAAAGAAAATATCACTTATGCAACAGAGTGCTTATTAAAGTCCCATGTACACTTACAATCACAAAATCAGGCTTGTGAATATGTCCTATAATGCTGTGAGCTGTACAGGCTTTAAGCACTGGAGTTCTCTCCATGCCAGCACATGTTGGTAGGTGGTGCGAGTTAAGGTGGTGTGAGAGAGGTTCAGTCAATGGTGAGAGGAGTTGGCAGTGGTTTTAGTGCTAAAAATATGTTTAGTGATAAAAAAGAAGGCAAATAAGATAAACAAGGTGATGGTACGTTCATCCTCTAAATCAGAATAGGAGGGAAGATGAAGCATTTTCTGTTTATGTAAATGCAGAGTTTAGATATGTTGCTACAAGCGAAACAAAAGATAGGGTTAGCGTTAGAGTGGTCATGTGGTATTTAGACCATTTCCAGCCAGGGGAGGTATCAGGTGTGGAAAACACAAAATACAAAAGCTTGCCTTGGGGGAGGGGGCCATCAAAAAGAAGCCCCCCCCCCGGAACCACTGCAAGTTGAGCTTTGCAGAACGTCTCTTTTGCCTGAAAGTTCTACTTCTTATGAAGTATACTGGGGCCTTGAGGCCGGTTTTAATCTGTGAGGGCCAGCTGCATTATTAGGCACTTTCAATTTCATTCTTTCCATGTATAAACTTATAATCAGACTTGATAGATGTTTGATGCTGTGTACACGTCAGTAAACCATTATGTATGCAAAGAAGTTGCGCACCTCTACCAGAAATATTGGGATTTATAAACACTAAATTACGGGAGATTATGTGCACCTGTAGGGGAATTCTGACTCATGTATATATAGGAATGTTGGGGAGAGAGAGAGAGAGATGGAGCCAGATTTCCCAATGAATCTTCCCATACAATTCATTTTTCTCAAAATCAAATAATTAATTCTGATACTAGTTCACTGTGGCATACATACAGTTAAAATTTAGAATATTGAAAATATTATAATATTTGTCAGAATGTCTAAAGTTGAAGCCTCCAGTTATTCAAAAAGTGCCGCTCTATATCGACTATGGCAGATAGCCCTAATTCCCCTGATCCAATTATTTTTCAACAAATTCATGGTGTGAATAAATGATTCTGATTCCTACCTAAATGGGCTGATAGCAATGGTGCGTAATAGCACATTGAAATTAAAGGTTAATAGTCTGCTCATTAGAGAAATCTTAACTGTTTAAGTCTGATTTGTCATTGATCCATTTAATAGAATGATAACTAATTTCAAGCTAGTTTGCTTTTTTATTAGCAGACATTAGTTTTATATTGGCTTTTAATTTACAAATTTCAGTTTTGTTTTATTTTCAGTTTACATAAATATTAACCTTGTAGATTTTATCAGATTTTCGTAAAGATAAAAAAATAAAGTAACAAATAACACCAAGCTTTTTAGAGTAAAATAAGTATAAGTAAAGACTCACTGGAAAAAAAATGGAGAGCAAGAGAACATCTACCAGTCTCTAAACCAAAATCTGTAGCCATAGTGAAGTGAATGTAGAGTAAATAACGATTGATAATCTTTATTTGCTAGGAACTGGAGGATGACCCCACAGGTAAAATCTAAAAATATAAACATGTAGTCACCGCTTGGTTGCAACTGCCTAACACATACGTGTTTGTCCATTTATTGACACACAAGCTAGAAAACAAATGCTCTGCACAAAAAGAGAGAGCAATCTCTCTCTCTCTCTCTCTCTCTCTCTCTCTCTCTCTCACTCCTGAACAGTAACCCAAGTGTGAACAGGTGTGTCATCTGGCAGGTGGGAATTACATCCAATCTCTCAGAATTCAGCCAGTGCTTGATATGCTTTTCCCTCACCGCAAAGCTAAATACACATTTTTATCCATCATGGAATAATTGTGTTAGAATTATTCAGGCACTGTGTTTGGACGCACGTGCGGGCAGACACACAGATAAGCTTGTAGGTGTGTGTGCTCCTGTATACTTACATCTCTAAGAAAGGTAAGAACATTAATGATGGCTTTATTCCATTTCAGTATCATATCATCCAGCATGCAAAACAGCAGAACTCTGGCAGTGACGCACCTAAATAGAAGGCAGGTATTATTCATGTTATTAATTACACTTGTGTCTTTTCTGCAATGAACATTCAAAATGCCCCTGAGCTTTGGGCCACCACTGGTAGCAGGTGGGACATGAATCTTGTCCACAATTGATTGTGATTCATAAAGGGAAAATTGCATACAGGTGTGCATACACACAATTCTATAACTCTGAATAGTTTTTGGCACACATCTTTTTTTCCTCTGTTGTGCACACATACACTATTGGTATGGATTCCAGCTTTTTAAATGGGGCCGCTGGAGCCATGTTTTTCACATACACTATCTCTAAGAACCATTCCTGCCCCAAATGACATATGCACAATATACCACATACTGTACCATTATTTTAAAGCCTACTTCATGCTTCATAGTGGTATAGTGATATATAGTGGTAGTGGTCCCTATCATTGAATTGGTACAGAATACCAAATTTCAGAGAAATTACAGGAATTTGGAAATTAATGTTGCAACATTTTATGCTTAGGATCATGTGGATGTTTCTTTAATAATTTAATGCCAGAGTCTTCTGGTGGTAAGGATTGCTCAGCAAATGCTTCTGCAAATTGAAATAAAGAGAAAATGGGTAGAAATTCAAACCAGCAGCTGATTTTGCTGCAAAACAGCCAGAGTCAAATTTTTACAGATTTTTTGGAGGTTTTTTTTTTTTTTTTTTTTTTTTNAAAAAAAAAAAAAAAAAAAATGAGCCCCTTCTTTCATACTGTCGATAGGTGGCAAATTTCCCCAAAGGTTTATGCAATGAATGTACTTACCCTGACAACTAGTTAATATTAAGTAACACAAGCAAATGTCAGACAAATCACAATCATAAAATTTGAGGTGAGAAATGTCTGCCATTTTGATAATTAGATGTATCGTTCAGGGCGTAATACAGTGATGACTTTATATTGTGTGTCTTGGAAAGGGTAAAAGAGAAAAGTGGCAAAGAAAACTGAAATTGAATTTATTGCCTTGGTGGGTGGTGAGAGCCATGTAAAAGTAAATAGACAATAATGTGCTTATTTGCAAATCCATAATAGTGGATGATGTTGCACCAAAACAATTAAACTGTTCTGTGTGTGAGGGTTTGATTGTGGTTGGTACCTTCAGTTTGGTATTAAAATCTGTCATGTGGTTGACATGTTGCATTTAAAACATTTAATGACTGTTAATAGTAAGTGTATTTTCTTCATATCCTGTACATCTGTCCTAATGCTGCAGTCATTATGAGCTGTAATTACAGCAAACGAGTGCAGTTTCACATGAACAGTCGAGTGTTCAGTCATACTGATTTACTACTTCCACTTAATATAATTACAGACCGCATAAAAATTGACTGAGCTGATCTCTTTTGGCAAAATCATTTTTTCATTAAATAGATAAAATGGAATTTTATTCATCTGTGTCTTTGTAGTGCTTAACTCAGGTCCTTTTCAAACCCGTAGTCGTTTGGTCTGGTCAGAATTAGTGAATAAGCTGCTACTTTTATTGCATTTGCACTTTGCTTGGTTCTGTTTTACACAGAAAAACATTCAAATGAAATCAAAATATGCAAACACTCTGTTCATTGGTCAAAAAATGTTTGGCAGCAGGGGCAAAATCAAAACAGGAAGAAGTTAAATATGCTGGGAACAAGGACAGAATTGGCATACAGTCTTAACCATAGTCATCATTTGGGCTGCAGCAGAAATGCCACATTTGAATGCACTTCAAGACAACATCTGGAAAACCACATATTGCTTCTTCACATTTTGTGATGAAGACCGTACTGCCTTCAGACAGCTGAATAGAATAGAGACCTACTCAGCACATATGACATGCAAACCATCAACATACTAAGCTGAAGATATTGTGACCTTTTCACATCAACCACTTGACTAGTTTACGTCTTGGTGCAGTTGTTTTGGTCTATACTCGTGTGTGATTACTATGTTTAGAAGTGCCCAAATGAGTTGTACCAAATGACCACGTGTCCACTTCAATTGGACTAAAACATGTAGATGTGAAAACATCTTTACTCCGAAAAGCTACAATGCACTTCTTAATAGACCTTTGCGAGCTTGCTAATATATCTCTGGTTGTTGCTGTGTCTTGACTTTACATGTTGTGTGCTGCCCTGCTGTCCAAACCCCCGTTTGCAAAAATGATTTTTAACCTCATCGTGACTGTTCCTGGTTTCATAAAATAAAACAAGTAAATGGAAATACACTGAAGTCACTGTTGGGCAAAAATATTTTGAGAGATGACACTGCAGAGGAAGATTGGGCTTTTAATTCCAAGAAGCCCTCTTATTCTGTTTATTCTCTGCTCTGCCCCTTATGTTTTTTGTCATATTCCCCTCTGTGCCCTCCACAAACCCTCTGATCACATCACACTTTAAACTCTCATCAATCCCACTTGCATTTTGCTTTCTTTTCATCACAACCTTTTCTGCATACATCCATATCCTTCTTTCATTTCCACTGCCTCCCACATGCTCTCTTTACTCTGGCCCTTCATTTCTCTACATTTCACTTTATTCCCATCTGCCTCTGTGTGTGTGCGAGCACGTGCATGAATGTGTGGCAGCTGGGTGCTTGTGATTATTTTTCAGGCAACAGCCCAGAAGATTGGACTGTCATAATCTATGGTCCTGAGTTATAAGTGTTTCTAACCCAAACCTGGGGACAGGACCATTTTTCCTCTCTTCCTCTCCCCTCCCCTTCTATCTCTTGTTTGCTCCCCTCATGACTCCTCGTCCCTCTTCTCCCATCATCTTTCACCCTTCCTGCTATTCCTTGTCATTCTGTATCCTCATCTATTTTCTATACTGACCATAATTCAAACACTTGTTATTGATTGGCACCCACCATTCATGGATTTCATGTCATGGGCCACATTCTGAGTTAAAGTCAACAATAGCAATACTTCAGGATTTGAACCGATAACATATACACATTGCATGTTAAAGCCAACCTTCACATTTATTACCTCAGCCAAGGAAGTTATATTTTTAACCTCAACTCAAAAGGCTCTGAACTCATTTTGATGGTGGAAGTGTGGGGCTAAATTTTGATTCAGGGATTTCTAAAATGATTTTCTAACATTGTGAGATAGTTTTTAAAAAAAATACTTTTGAGTATGCCTTCAAAAGTAACACACCAATCTCAATAAAAGGCATTTTTATTCCGTGATAGACTATCAATAGCTACAATTTTCTCTGTATTCGATAAAGATCTGGATCAGGTGGACTAAAATATCTGCTTCCAGTTAGGTTATATTCCTGGAATTGCTGTACTGTAACAAATGGGTAAACATGCAAGAACCACTAATGTGTAGCTGAGATGATGTTGATTCACATGCAAACAATTTTGATGAATCTTTATTCGTTAAATTGATCCAGAAAACATATTTTATTAGTTTATTATAGTTGTTTCTTTCCTTTTTAGACCAATATATTAATTAAAACAATGCTTGTCCATGGCAGATATTTGCACTCTAATGAGTGTGCTAGTGATGTTAATACATCATGCAGACAACTGGAGCACACATTCATTTGATCATTTTCTGATGATCATGTTTTTTGATCATTTGCAGTTGCGATGAACTGGAAGCTATTCTGCTGCATCACAGAGTTTTAACTGTTAAAGATGGCGAAACACTGGAGTCATGAATAGTGGGCAGGAGCAGTGGAATACACCATGCTTTATAGACTTTATTGATGTGTATATATGAGTGACTGATATTTTTTCAGGCTGTCACTAATATTTAAGACAAAAAAATCCAATAACATTATATTGGACAAAACTATTTTTTTCCCACAAATATATGAGCATCGGGCAAAGATTTTTCGATTAACTGCAATTCAAATTTAAATAATTATGATACCAATTCATAAAATAAAAAAAAGATCTTTTAAATAGTCAAAATTTTAACTGAACATTAGTAGCGTGAGTTTAGTGTGATGTAGTGACTATTTTACTACAGGAAGTGTAGCAGACCAAGTTTGGATTAAAAACAACATGGTGCCTGTGACTCTGGCTGCTTTCAGGTTTAGAGCAGATGTTTGGACTCATTTTGGCTTTCCAAAGCAAAAGGACACAAACAAGACCAACAAAAGTAAGCCATTTGCAAAACATGTAACTCAGAAGTTAAATTTTGTGGCAACACAACGAGCTTCTGTTGACGAAGCATCACCCCGCTGCTGCAAAGTCCACACCATTGACACTCGAAAGACAGATGATGTAGAAAATGCACCAACCAGCAAGCTGCCATCTGCCTCACCTCCAGCCAAAAAAAACAAAAACAAAACCAAAACGATTCCATTGCTATTTTAATATGCAAGGATATGAACCCTTATAGCATCATGGACAATGAGAGATTTTGGAACACGCTTAAAATACTGGAATCATGGCACGCTGTGCCCACACAACAAAACATTAGCGAGTTGGCTATCCCAAATCTTCATGTGAATGTCAAAGAGCATCAAGCCTCTCTACAGTTGGCCCAAAGGTCAAAGGTTAGCCTGAATCTATCACCTTTAATACATTTGATAATTTAATACATTTCCTTTAATTAAATTTGATTTAACAAAAACAATGTACGAATATACATAAAAATGCAATCTAGAAAAAAGTTTTGTGTTTTTCATATCTGTCATTATAGTATATGCCATATGGATTTATCTGTGATCAATCAGCATGTGTTGATAATCTTAGCAGCTGCAGATACTATATTTCCAGTCATGATCAAAAACATAAATGTGTATGAGTATGTAAGTACTGTATGTGAGAGAAATGCAGAGAAAGAACAGCCAGAAACACACACACAATAAGGGTTACTCTCTCTCTCTCTCTCTCTCTCTCTCTCTCTCGCTCTCTCACTCATTTGTTCCAGTGCATTCCTGCATTCTGTCCTCTAAATCTCCTTCATTCCTACCTACCACCTTTTCCTTTCACACATGCGTGCACAAAGCCACCCAGTTTTCAACTCATTTGATCAGTTCATTAGAAAGATGAAGTGCATTCTCTCTAATGGGCACTTGAGCTGCAACAAGGGAAAGCAGATTGCCTCCCTCACTTGCTAAATAATTAGACTGAAGGGGAAAGGAAAGGGACGTGGGGGGTAGGAGGGTTGGAGGGAAGGAGGAAATAGAGAACATGATAAAACAATCTATTCAGTCAAGGGAGATGCTGCAGGAACAGGGATGGCATGAAGACAGCTGTTGTGTGTGTGTGTGTGTGTGTGTGTGGTAGTGATTGTGTGTGTATAAACTGCCAGTGTGTCTGTAACTTTGCAGCCTTGAAATTGCCAAAACACTGGGAAAGAGTACCGCTGAAAGCTTTCCTCTTCTATTCACTCAGCTAAATCAAGGTCATTCAAAAAAAAAAAGAAAAAAAGAAAAGACACTTGTTGAATTTTAGTGGAAGACAGAGAAGAACTTAGCTGTCCAAGGAATGAACTCTATCAAAGGCCTTTTCTCTGTCTCTAGTGAGCAGCGAACTTAAAGTTCTATTAGCTGTTTGTCATTATTTACATAAGCTTGGGCTCTATCTTTGCCAGGAGGTACTGGCCAGGCAGACAATCATTAGACCTCAGGCAGAGCGAGAAAAATCGAAAATCCTAAGGATTCAATTTTGAGAGTTTCTTCTGGCTGCTCGTCTTGAGGGAGATGGCCATAAAGACAGAATCGTGCATGGGGAACAAAACAGTATATATATTTTTTTATTCTCAGACAGGAGACAAAACAAGAAAAAGATAATAGAAGAACTGAGAATCAGAACATTTGCCTGCTGACATCATGCGCCCCAACACACACACACACACACACACACACACACACACACACTCCTCCTCTCTGCTTCACCATGAATCAGAGAGAGGTCACTTAATTACAAGTCATTATGTTACTAATTGATGCAGGTTCTTATCCAGCTAGCTAGCGAGTGAGCTTGCTAAGCTGTGGCTGCACAAACAATTGCAGCTAACGTTTACTGAAGTTTTGAAACAGAAGAAAAACTTACCAGCTTATTTATTTATTCATTTTTTTGGAGTGTGCATTAACTAAGTGCATATTTGATTTTTAAAATGGACAGTTCAAAAAATGAACATTAAATTGAGTGTGTTTGTTGAAATTCTGAACTGTACTTGGTGCTTCAATAACTCTCACTGATGGAGTAGAACTAAGCATGACTTACAGTAAACTGACTACAAACAAACTGATGATTTGGACACAGTTTTATTTGTTGCGTGTCGTATCTGGCAATGGTAATACTGCATTAATACACTCTGAGATGTCTTGTCCAGAAAATAATGGCTTTGGTGGATGTGCGTCCATCTTGTCCCTTGTATATCAGAAAACCTCTATATTATCACATATGTATTGTAATTGGTTGCATAGCACATAATATTGCAGGCCAGTAAAGGGGTTGTTTGAAAGAAAAGGTTGTTCTTGGCTTTAGATCTGTGAATGGTGAGGTAAGAAGAACGGGTTTTGGTATCTGTTTTGTTCAAGCCCCTAAAAGTTTTCTCTGGTAAGAGCTGGAGATTCTATCAGCTAATCTCAAACACTAATCCCTCCACCTTCATAACAAAAGTACATTGTGCTTGAAAACAATCCAGCCAGCCACAACTTATCTAGACAATAAAGCAGCTCCTCAGATTCCGCCCCCCCCCCCCCCCCNGAAGAAGAAAAAAAAAGGGAGGGAGGGAGGGGGTCGGTGGGTCACCTGGACAGAAAGTAAAGAATCAAATGATAAAGAAAAAAAAAGAGAGATTTATAAAAGGTTAGGAGAGGTTTATGAGATTTGGGAGCCACATTTGTTGGGAGAGAGAATATGATTAGCTTTATCAGTGGCAAACAAGATGTTATTTATGAAATAAGGTGATGTTTTGTTTTGTTATGAGGGCAAGGAGGCCAAGGGTGCAGATGAGGATTTCTCTCACTGGTTGGCATACCTTCTTTGTCTTCTCTCCCTTTCCGTTCTAAATTGCTTGTATTTTAATATCACCACACAAGTCCAGCTTATATTTTTAAAAGCGAAGATGTTCACTGAGTCATTTAAAGTTACTTTATATAAAAAGCATATTCTAAAATAACACAGTCAAAATGCTATTCTATTTTTGAACATCAACCATAAACTGCCTAAACAGAAAGCACAAATAAAGAAACATCCCCCAAAACTAAAATATACAACTGGGCTTTGACATGAAACTTAAAGGGTTTTGACATTAGATACAAAAAAAAAAAACAAAAAACAAAACAAAACAAAACAAAACAAACAAAAAAAAAAACACTTGACATTAGACAGTGTGTTGAAATTAAAAACTGAATAGATGATCCTCTGTCTCTTTTCTCTGCTCTGGCTGAACTCATTTGTCTGCATCAACATAAAACAAAGGAGGAGGGGTTCTTGGGCAAACAATAGGGATTACTGATTGTTATGCCACAGCCACAGTCATGGGGTCAGATTTGCAGAGCGCATTTGGTGACTCTCTTCTCGCAAAAGTAACTGACCACTGCCCAAAAATTTGATATATTTTTTGCAAGTCTCTTTTATGAAAAAGAAAAAATGTTGCACACTATTATCTGATGCTTAAGTTCATAATTTACATGAAGATCTCATTAGATTTGATCTATTTATATATTGTATACATATTTTTAGATTTTTTTAAATTTACATATTCACCGTTAGAGAAATTTTGTTCTCCCTGTTTGATTATGTGTTTTTATTTTATTTTGTTACTTTTACTTTTATTTTGTTTGATTACGTGTGAATGTACCATCAAGGATCATCACACGTTTCATTGTACTCTTGCAGTGACAATAAAGGCATTCTAAATTATAATTCTAATTCCTCCTGGACTTGTATATCTCACTTGTTACGCTGATGACACCCAGCTGTATTTACCACTTAAGTCTGTAATTTAAATGCCATGTAACACACTTTGTAGATGACATCAAGAGGACTAGTAACGTTTTCTAGCCAAGTCTGAGAATATATTTTTTGGTAAGCCTGACTCCACCATTCCAGTAACCTCCATTATTTAATCTGATTATTTTTGATTCAGACTGTTTTTTTGTCAGTCCAGCTTTGACAACAAAAAAATCTATCAAATTAGTCTGAGATTGAGTTTTCTGCAGCTGAGGAAAACTATATGATGTCTTCATGTCATGGATGATATGGAATTTAACCTGCCACTTTCCAACTTGTTCATGTCAATATACTAGTAATTATGACCTGGGAATCCAATATATCTGAATTTTGATAATGCAAACATGTCTGTGTAAACAATGATGATGCCTCATGCCACCATACATGTGAATCCAGTAAATGCACAATACAGTATTACTCCCAACTCTAACATGCCAGTTTAGCTCAACAGCATATAGCTACAGCCAATGAGTGTGATAATTACACTCATTATTAACACTGGCAATAGTCACTTTAGTTGTATGATGACATGAATGTTTGCATGTTTGATGGGAATGCTTCACATCTCTGACCTGCCTCTGATTTGACATCTACATGGTGTAAGCACTGACAAACTTCAGAGTGAAAAAAAAGAAGAAAAAAAAAATCACTTGATTATACTCACATTTGAAACTGTATCATTTAAAACTTTCTAATATTACGGAATAATGAATATTTTTTAATTATCTCTCTGTGTTTCTCTTTCCCTGAATTTCTTCCTGTTCTAAAGTCTCTTGTCTGGCAAACAACAAAACAACTGAAAAAAACAACAACTGCTTGTGTAAGACAGAGAGATGTCCATTGTCTCCCTTATTACTCTATTTTTGCCAGACAGCCCCACTGGGTAGGCTGTCACTCAAAGCTTTCATTAGAAGGACATTACCAACACTGATGGTAGTATAATATCCAAAGTGGCAGAAAAAAACTGGAACAAAACTGTGGATTGAAAAGGGCCCCAGGAACAGAAGTGCTTGTCATTTAGTCTCTGTGTGTGTGTGTGTGTGTGTGTGTGTGTGTGTGCATTGTTTTCAGAGGCACAGAAATAGAAAATGCTGACCTCTGTGCTGATTACTTCACATAGGATAAGGCCATACTGACAAGGACTTTGAACACATTTCCCCCATTTGTCCTGCATTCAGCTGAAAACCTGCAGACTGACAGGAAAGTTCCATGACTTCTGATAAAAAATAATTTACAATTGCAAAGCAAATGCTGAAAATATTGTAGGTATAACAATATTTTTCCAGTAGAGAGGAAACAGTCACACATCCATATAAAATAAATGCAGGCAGACATAGTAAAAAGGCAGTTGCTGTCTTTAGGAGGCTGAACAGGAGAATGGACCATATTAATCACCTGTAACATCACGCTAACCTTCAATGTGTTTAACTGAATATGCTAGGTAAGATTGTTATGTTTGATTCACTATTATAATCAAGGGTATGGTTTACTTAATGTTAATAAACACTTGTAGCCATCTCTGATTCTAGTCATCCTCAAAGTCCAGACTCTGGTCCGGATGCGGACCGAACCACAGCTGTCTTCTTCAGACTCTGAACAAATTATACTTTTCATATGTATTATTTGTATTATCTGCCAGACATCACTGCGACATAACAAGTCAAAATTTTTTGCTTTCTCTGTTGTAAGCAGCAGAGAAAATGAAAACGAATGTCCGACTGCTCCACTGTCTGTGTGAGAATGTCTCCTCTGCTTTGGTTTGGTCGAATCATGTTCAGCGTCCCATCATCTCCATGACAACAATGTGTTGACATGGCGTTGAGCTCATTTAGAGTTGACAGCGCAGATTGAGAGTTGATAGCGCAGGTAGTTTCATCAGGCCCTATCAATATCTCGTTCAAACCACAAATGATCTGTTTCAGAGTTCATCTGTGACCGGACACCACTTCCTCAAAAAAGGACTTGGTCGTTGTTTTGGTTCACATCAAAGAGTAATTTCTGTGGTCAGACCTGCCAAAAATGAGTCGTTCAAAGGGGAAGACATGCCTGAATCCAATTCAGCCAGATGAAAACACATAGGTGTGAAAACACCTTGAAATTATTTTTTCTCCTATCATGTCCAGATAAATGATACTGAATGTGTTAAGATTCTGCTGTCTGAGCTGTGAAAAGTGAACTGTCTACAAATAAGTAAACAAGTATGGTGAATTTTGTTCTGTAATTGCTATACTGTGCATGTTTTTTGAAGTAATTTTTATGATACTGCTCAGTATTGGTCATCTGTTTGGTCACTACTACTACTACTATCCAAGTGATTTTACCTGGGATTCAACCGACTGAAGGATTTAAAGAGTTTGTCATCTGCACAGAGAAACAAGTTTCCCATACAATAAGAGTTTTAATTCACCGCCCTTTCTGAATGTTTTTAATAAAAAGCATTATTGGTTTGACATTAAAAAATTGTTTTTTGATTTGGCTGTTTGAAGATGTATTACATTACAGTGCACACAACCACAAGCACGCACGCACACACACACACACACATACACACACACACACACACAGTACACTCACACAGCTAAAAAATGAAGGTAAAGTTCAACTAATTAAAATGTTATGCAACAGTCACAAAATAAACTCCGAATTATGCTGAACATGAAATATTCATGATGATGATGATGTTATAGAATATCATATCCACACTAGTGTAGATGTGTAGACATGAAAACGACAGGATTAATTTAATTGTAAAAGTATATGAGAAGTTCTTTATGCTATTAATCAATAAACCTGAATGTGAATTGTGCAGTTGGTTTTGACAAACATTAAACATTGTGATATGTCAGATGTATCATATTAATAAATTATACACGACAACTGACTAATATGAGAACATGACTTGGTTATCATACAGTATAAGTACTTGGGGGGAGTAGAAAGAGAGAGAGAACGAGTTTACATGAGGTTATTTACTAGACTAAACTTTGGCCAACATTTTCTAGTCAAGGTGGGATTGAATATAATGTGTAGGTTGGATAAGTGCAGTTATGGCGTTTTACACTAACAGCTGTTACAGAAAGAGCTACAGTAAAGGTTTTCAAATGTTTTCAGACCAGGGATGCCTTCTGGATGGGATATTTTGTTTATTTGCCCCTGTAACATTGAATAAACATTGATTAACCGCATAATGCCACTTGCACTTTTTAGATATTTATACCTCAGGGGTATAGTGACAATAGTTCAAAATAAAAGTGACACAGCCATTCACTATGTACTGTACATTACAGTCAAAGTGTGAAAAGTTGCTTTAACAATGACATGGATAAATTTGGTGTATGCCGGGTTTTGCCAAAATAGTAGAAACCCCTAAAACTTATAAATCTTAAGAACCTCAGTTGGAATTGGGCTTCATGTTTATCATATCCAATGCATCAAAAGTGAAAATTAAATCTACAAACATAAGTGAAAATGTTGGCTCTTACTTTCTTTTTTCTCCTTTTTTCCTATTTCATCAAATTTTCTAACATGCAATCAATAATTATTTAATTATCACCTTAAATTCCCAAGGCTGGAAAACTTGAGTTGATAATGTACACAGTGTTGATATAGCATGAATCTCAGCCCAGCTGTTAAAATTTCCAAGTATTTGTTGGCAAGCAGCCAGTTGAGTCATGATGTTAAAAGCTTGAACATTTTTGGCAGCTGGTGCTGGCAGGTAATCCAGTCAAGCGAAGGATGGACTGTGTGCCAGGAAAAAAAGAGATTTACTGGGAAAGAAAAGGAGAGAAAGAAAAGGTGAGAGTCAGTGTATTAATCCTCATACAATGTGTAATATGATGCGAAAAGCCAACGTGATGCTCTATAATGTATTATGCATAATTTATTCTTGCATATAAAGGTTCTATCCAAATCTGTTGTTTAGTTCATACACTCTAGGAAACTAGAAATCTCTGAGCTCATACCTCCACCAAAGCTGCACAGTCTTAAGTTGATCTATATCAAGTAAAGTCATGGACAATTATGCTGATTAGGTGATGGCAGGCAGGATTTTTGGAGAAAATCTAAATTGTCTGGAAAAAAATTGTAGTTTTTACATGGATGAAAATGTGCAAAATTGAAAGAGAATCACATCCACTGAGTTGTGGCTATTTAAAATGATCCTGTTGCTGCAGCATCACTTATAGGTCAAATGCTGTCAGATTTTGCAGGATCACACAGAGTTGTGTGCTCATGTTCTAAATGTGTTTACAATTGGCACAAAGCATTTACAACAACTGAATAAAAACATTTCTTGGAGGTGTGGTGACATTGGAAGAAAATTTGTACAGGTAGAAAAGTGCATGGCCTAACTGTCAAACTGAGGAATCCTGTCACAGTTCTGCATGTCTGATCAGCCACTCACCTGCCATTTCTGTCTGCCTGGTCCTCAGCTACTTACCTGCCATTTCTGCCTGCCTGGTCTTTAGCTCCTCACCTCAGTTCATCAGCCTGATTCATTTCAGTTTTGGACGCTGTCACCAATTAGCACCAATCAGGCATGGATTTAAGCCCCAGTCTCACACTCACCCTTTGCCAGATTGTTCTTAGCTATTCTTGATGCAAGACTTTCCAGCGTTTATTTGTGGACTGACATTCTGTTACCGACTCGGCCTGTCTTGGACTATCCTGCTTGTCGTTTCCCTGGAAACCACCTCTGCCTTCTGTCCCCGACTCCGATTCCAGTCCCTGCGCCTAGGTTCCCCGTCTGTCAGTCTCTATGTAGGCGCTTTGTCCTGCCTGTCGTTCTGCTTGCTTCTGTGTTGGACTGAGAACGCTATTAAAGAACTTAACTTGTTAGTGTTGTACTGTGTGCTGCATTTGGGTCCAAACCCCACCCGTCACAGTACAATCTGGCCCGAAATGGATCCAGCGCACACACCTTCTCCTGTGGACCACTTGGAGTGGATCAAAAAGGTTCTGCAGCAACATGAGGAGTGGATGGTTGCTGCCGGTTCCACGTCCGACAGAGCGTGGGCAGTGCATGAGCAAGCTATCACCGCTCTAGCCACCCAGGTCCAGCAGCTAACCCAGACACTGTCCCCGTCTCCAGCTCCAGCCCCGGCTGCAGCTCTATCCTCTACAGCCACTTTTCCAGTGCTCCCTGGGATGGCGTCTGAGCCTCGGGTGGGGAACCCCGAATGTTATGCTGGTGAACCTGAGGGATGTAACCCCTTCCTGACGAACTGC
>VXCM01002519.1:0-7500 GCA_014773175.1 Lucifuga dentata
ATTATGTGTGTGTGTGTGTGTGTGTGTGTGCGTGTGCGTGTGCGTGTGCGTGTGCGTGTATGTGTATGTGTGAAAATGATAGAGGGAAAGAGGGTGAAACTTTTTTTTTTTGTTCTTTGTCTCTCTTTTCGTGAAACAGCTGTGTGATTTGCCAACAAAAAATGCTGATGAAGTTTTAGGGAAGCAATCATCTCTGTAATTAAAATGCACCACAACAGATTGAGTAGAAAACTTAATTACTCCTTGATAATCAATAATCACAACTTTGCATGTAAACTGCTGCTCCAAGTATTTTCCAGGTAAAACATTAAACATTATTACTAGTTTCTTCCTGGTGTTTGTTTGTTCGATACTGGTAGAATTTCAGTCTCCAACTTCTCACCTTCTGAGAAAGAAACAGTCCCTATGTTTGTCACTTTTAGAATTGTTTGTCTTGTTTGTCATTATAAGTGTGTGCATCAATGGGAAGTCCTGAATGGGACAACGATTTAAGCAAGTTTTAGATTTTGAGTTACAGTAGGTTGCTGGTTAGCACATCTGCAAAGTTGCTGATGGGTTTTACAATTTACAGTACACTCATAATACTTTAACCAAGCAGGTTTGTCAGGATATGACTCTCAGACTTGGAATAACCCATTTTTTAATGAAGATCCAGGAAGAATACAGGGCAAGCAGAGACATAACGTGAACTTACAGGGAATCAGGTTGACAGTCCACAAGGCTGAGGCTAAAATCACAAAGCTGGGGATCGTAATAAGGTCAGGAAACTAGATAATTCATTGGCAGGCGAACAAGAACAGTACAGGACCAAACTAGGAGCTAGACAAGAAACAGGATAACAAGGGAAAACTAGAATAACAGCGAGATGCTTGGTACAAACATCCTGGTAACACCAGACAATCTGACCAAGAACAAAAGAACAGGGGAGGTACATATACGATGCATTTCAAAGCTCTTATTTGATCATTCCTCAATCCTCGCATGATTTGGAAACCGTCTGGTCCGCCATCTTTAACGACATCTCAAAGCTCTTATTTCTGTTCTGAGGATGGAGGAGGCTTCATCAGTGAGACATGAGTGAGGAAGGACAAGACAATATGCAGAAGTCTGTTACCTGACAGTCTGCCCCTTTACTGGAAGTCTGTTTCTGATTGGACAGATCGACTAACACCGCATCGTAATATAACTGCATCGTGAGTCTCATCAAACATATGAATAGACAAATTCACAGCAGCAATTCAGGTGTAAAATCACTCCGATTATTTAGATTCAATTATATCTGATTTATCTGTTTAAAATGACTGGATGTGTGTTCAGTGCAGCTCTGAATGATAAAGAAACATAAAACAGCTCCTTTAATTTCATCACAACCAGCAATATTGATCTGATCCAATAAAGTTAGTGATTGTTTAATAAAACATGCGGTTTGGAAAAGTTCACTAATAATGGCTGCAGCTGATGATAAACATTATATTTTAACTCTGAAAAGTTAAATACACTAGTTAAATACACTTAGAAATGAAGTGATGGTTGATGATCATCGATTATAAAGTTGGATTGTTCTGCATGTGGATGTTTGTCAAACTGTTTATGTGAAGTGTTACAGTAATAATCAGAGGAGAATATTTCACAATTTTATTATGGTCTAGGAACTACAACAGAGCATCTCCAAGCGTGCTGACAGCCAATCAGCTGCATGACATCATCAGTAAGCAACATCGCTTCAGATGACACATGTGGAGCGAGGATTTTCCTCTGTCCTCGTGTCTTTTCTTCACATCTTGACACCCCACCCTCCCCCCATCACTACCATTTTCTTCCATTTTCCTTATATAATAAAGTTTTTAGGGAGTTTTTCTTCTTAGAGAGCTTGGGCTGGTTGGGAACCACTGATGTGTGGATCTGTAAAGCCCTTTGAGACATTGTATGTGATCCTGGGCTATACAAATATAAATATAAACTTGACTTGACTTGGAGTGGGTGGGACTAATGCTGCGTTCGACAGGCCTCGGAAGTCGAATTTTTCCCAGTTGGAAGTTCCAACTTCCAACCTCAAACTGTTCCAGCCAAATGNGAAGTCGAATTTTTCCCAGTTGGAAGTTCCAACTTCCAACCTCAAACTGTTCCAGCCAAATGTAATTAAAAAAGCATAGCTGAACAACAATAAATGCTTTAACATTAATTAAACTTCATAATAAATGCTAACTAAAGTAAAGTTAGACTACAGGATTGTTTGGTTGTGTTGTTTTACAATGATATTAAT
This sequence comes from Lucifuga dentata, assembly GCA_014773175.1. NCBI lineage: Eukaryota > Metazoa > Chordata > Actinopteri > Ophidiiformes > Bythitidae > Lucifuga > Lucifuga dentata. The sequence goes on from VXCM01002519.1 coordinate 2,264, forward strand.
CACAGTGGGTATTAAACATTTGTGCAGAGAAGTAATATTCTGAAATTATTTACACTTACGTATCAATGGCAAACAGTTATTATACACTGTACATAATTAACTTGATGATACATTCTGACCTTTTTCTTTCAGTTTCACGCAAGCAAAAATATTTATTCACCTGTTAGCTGATCATTTCCATTCATAAAGCTCGCTTCCATGGGCGCTGCCATGTTGAGTGGTGTCATACTCAGTAAGCCAGTGTAGATAATTTTGGTCTGAGTTTCCCAGCTGGAGCTCCAACTTCAAGTAAGAAGTCAAAAAAATCTGAGTTCTGAGGTCTGTCAAATGCAGCATAAGATGTGAGGAAAAGACACAAGCGAGGGAAACGTGGCAATGTGAAATGTGGATGCTGGAGTGATTGCAGATTAGAGAACAGATCAGAGAACTTGATGAGGTTACTGAATGGTGATGGCTTGAGGATGGAGAATGAAGTGCAGATCCATGACAAGGTTTGCCACTTTCGTTGTGTAGTATTTCAATGTCAGCAGTCTTGCACAATAGCTGGGCTGCTGCCAAAGTTTTCTTGGAGAAAAACAGATCCACCAGCAAATCCACCAGATGGTGGAAATAGTACCCACCAGAGGATTTGACCAAAGCTGCTAAAAATCTTTCACACCCAGAAGACGTATGTGTGAACTGTGAGTTCAGTAAAAGTATATTGGACCGTATTAACTTCCTGTTTTATACACATTACCACTCAAAAGTTTAGAATCACTTGTCACTGAAGTAGTTCTTGCTATTTTATTCAATAATAGTGTTTTTTAAATTATATGAAACAAACACCAAAATGTATTTTAAGANTTGCTATTTTATTCAATAATAGTGTTTTTTAAATTATATGAAACAAACACCAAAATGTATTTTAAGATGTGTTTGTTTAGTATTTCAAATATTAGGAGGAAAAATTAATGATAAATAACACTGTTTTAGTGATTTCTCATCAAAGTTTCCACTGTGAGATTTAATCACTGCTTTGCAAATATGAGACATCAGTTTCTAGAGCATTAGGAAAGAAATAATCTAGAACAGGGGTATTCAAATACAAATCCTTTTTTTTTTTGTTTTATTAGGCATATATTAGCAGCAATGATTCATTGTATATAAAAATGAGATAATCAAAATATTTAATTTTGTCAGTTGCGCAGTATGTACAAAATGCTACAGCCATTCTGCCATTCTATTAAAACATGTTATCTTCAGATTCATCCATCTTCAGAAAGGAATAATTCTTATAAAATTAATTTCTCTGAACACCAAGGGCTCTGTTACAAATCTTAAAGGTTCAATAAAACAAAGGTCCATTTGTTAAGGTCACTCTTACTGAACCCAACACCATGTCATGGAGATAATGGGACGCTGAATGTGATTGGACCAAACCAAAGCAGAGACATTCTCACACAGACAGTGGAGCAGTCGGACATTTGATTTCACTTCCTCAGCTGCGGAGAAAGCGGAGAATTTTGACTCGTTGCGTCACAGCAATGTCTCGCAGATAATACAAATAATACATATGAAAAGTATAATTTGCTCATAGTCCAGAGACAGTTGTGGTTCAGTCTGGACCACAACTGTCCGGACACAAAATGTGGACCAGAGTCCGGATTTTGAAGATGACTAATCTAGAATTTCCTAATAATCTCTGGAACCACATAAAGCTTCTGTAAATGAATTTGGAATCATCTACAACTTGTCATGATTCTGGACAATTGTAAAATGTCTTAATTTTTTTTTAAAGCTTGTTGCAAATTATTTTAAACCTACATACTGTAGGTGCATAATACTAACAGACAGTAGAATCATTTTATACACACATATTGTATAACAAAACTAGTTTTATATTACTGGAAATATTGATTCTATGTGAAAATCACCAGCAGTAATATAAATATAAATAAATATATATATAAATATATATAGATAGATAGATAGATAGATATAGATATATACAGTATATGTATAATGTTCTATCGTGTGGACTACACTGTTCTTGTTATTGGAAAAAATACTTTTTGGGTATGTGAGTTTTTCATTGGATGTATTGTGCTGCTATAGTGATTAAGCTGAAAGGCTTTGGAGAGGCAGAAAGTGGCACACACTAGACTGTAGAAGCCTTAAACAATGGCTGCTTAGCTACCAAAGTGCCCGCTCGAGAAGTGTAAGAGTTTGAACATTACAGCATTGTAATTTTTCACCTTGCATACACTTCTTTGTACATTCTGTGCCAAACAAGCTTTGAGCTCACATTAGCTTTGTTCAGCGGATCTATGATTTTGTGCTTGTGTGGAACAAATAATTGGACAAACTTTTGGTGCGGTTTCTTGCTGCTTTGCACATTTGCAATCTGAGTGTGTTTGTTTGGGTGATTAAGTGCACAAGCAAAGCAGTTGTGCTGTGTCTAATAACTCTGCCAAGCAAAGAGGCAAATAATTCTAATAAAAACAGGTTGAGCTGTGTTCTTTGAGGCCTTTCTGTGTCTCTCACTTAAAGGTGACATGTTGTGATTTTTATTTTATCTTATTTTTAGTGTAATATAGTGGGAGTGTGTGTTGAATAGAAATGCATCCATTAATACAAATCCACAGGTTCTGAACTGCCCTGATCTATCTTCATTCATCCATCTGACTTCTCCTCCTTCCTTTTCCCATCATCTTCCTTCAACCTTTTATCCTCTCCTCAACTTTTCTGCTTTTATTTTATTGATTAGTCCTCTACCTTTGCAAAATGTTGATGTCAACATTTATTATTTATTTATTTATTTTATGTTTTAAAAATTGGTTTTCAATAACATAACATGTATGCAGATAGTATTTATTGGGCTTAAACATGCAAAATTGCAATATGGTCCATTAAAGAGACAAAACAGGCTGTTTTCACTGAGTGTGCAGAGCAGTGCTGCAGCAAGAGAAACCAGAAGTGGATCAATGTGCTTTTTGCATAATAAAATATTGCAGAGTTTGAAAATAGACCCCAAATGAAAATAAGAACATGGAATCGATATACATCCAGTTTAATATTTAATATTTCTCCAACTTCCTTGTCCTTTGTTTATTTTAGTTTTTCAACCCAGCTGTTCAGAAAAAAAAAAAAAAAACNAAAAAAAAAAAAAAATCACCAAAGCTTTGGAACGTTGCGATAGAAATGAAAAGTGAATTGGGTGCCATGATGTCAGGTTTGTATCAAAATGAGGTAGGACAGAAAAGAATCTCTGAGAAAATAGGACAAATTACTGGCATACATTTATTTTCTCAAGTCATACGTATGAATTTGATGAAATTCTGATACTTAAACAATACAGCAGCAGATCGTCGTATGTGAACCCGGACTCTTGTATCAGTCACAGACACCAAATGAGTGTGTCTCACAGTCTTTTTCTCTTCTTTGTGCCTTATGTTTTTTTTTTTTTCTTTTTTTCAGTTTGGACTCACTCACTCTCCCTTTTTCTATCATTTTCACCTCTCTCCTCCCCTTTGTCTCTTTTCATTTTTCATATTTTTATAATCTCTCTCAAACTTAATTTTCTTTCTTTCTCTCTCAGCCAGCAAAATGGAGTATGTGTGTAGGCAGTTGTTTGTGTGGATGTGTTCTCATTACCCTCTGTCTGTGTGTGTGTGTGTGTGCATGTGGGTGGGTGGGTGTGTGCTTTACAAACGCATGCCGTTTTCTTAGGGTACATGTGTAAGTGTACTTGTGTGTGTTCTGCACTTGTGTGTGATGGAAGCAAAGTCAACAAAAACCACAGGATTGTTACATTTTAATGCCTTTGTGGATCCAGCATGTTTGCACATCTTCAAATGGGATTTAGATTTATTTATTTACATTGTAGACGATTGTTATTTTACTTGATCGCACACATGGTTGTGTGTATCTGAAAGGAAAGAAAATATAGGCCACAATATTTACTTTTCATCTTTTCTATGTGGTGAAAAGGAAAAAGGGTTCTCAGATAAACCCTTATCTGAAACCCTTGTGTGTGTGTGTGTGTGTGTGTGTGTGTGTGTGTGTGTGTGTGTGTGTCTGTGTGAACGTGCACACACACTTGTAGGCTACACAGTATCTGTACATATACTGTATATAAAGGGAAATGGGGGATAGTGGCATACATAGAGAGAGAGACTCAAATATTGATGCTCTATGCTGATGATGGATTGAATCCTTCAGTCAATGCAAGTCCTCAGGTTCTTCTGTTCTATTTGATTCTATTTTTCTCTAACGTGTTAACGTGGGGTCTTGCTTCTAACAGCAAAAGGTTTGACATTAAACACTATAATTCACCAACATGATACAATAAATCTCCATTCACGTTGTATTATGTTGTGTCTTTACAGCACATCAGAGGCACATTAAACTGGCGCATGAAAGTGTCATCACATTTTCACTGTATGTGTATATTTTCATTTGTTGCTGTAGATAAATTAAACAAATAGTTAAAATAATTCCAACTACTAAATCCTAAATGCATGCACATTACATTACTGGCATACTGTATACTACTGGAGATTTTTTTTTTTTTTTTTTNATTTTTTTTTTTTTTTTTCAAAACATAAAATTGTATTTTAGTTGTCCTGTTATTTGCCAAATCCCCTAATCTTTGAAAATCAAGAGTTCGGGTGATACAACAGCCTTAAAATCCAATGAATTGTCTGCTAAAATATATGTCCAAATGTAGGATGGACGGTCATTTTTACTTTCTTGTTAAAAGCCGTCTTCTCCTGTGTTCCCTGGCAGAGACATACATCATCTTCCGTGAACTCCATGTTGGATTAGGTAAATAAAGTTTTTGTTTTTTTTTTTAGGAAAACCCAATAGACGTCATGTTTGCTGTGATGTTTGTCCTATCTCAAGAAAGTTTCAAGTCTCTGCAAGCTGATTTTAATGTACTGGAATGAACTGAAACCAATGGCAGTCTGGAAGTAGGAAAAACAATTCTAATGTTTAGCGCTCCAGTAGTATATTTCAGGAAATGGTTGCAGTATTGCCGGTATTGCCCTTTAAGTTCAGCATCATGTGTTAAGCACAGGAAGGAATATCATAACCTGCTAAAGATCAATTCTCAAACCAACATCAGTTATTTTATTCTCAGACACTGTTGCTGAAAAGTAGCAGGTTAAATCAATTTGAGTAATTATTTGCAATTAAAAATATTTTAGTTATTTATACTTTTACTGAAGGTAAACACAATTACTGTGCCTACTTTT
>VXCM01002520.1:0-24452 GCA_014773175.1 Lucifuga dentata
CCGTCCTAAACCCGCTGGCAAACTTTCCAAACCTCCTCAGCTCGTTTTCCAACAGCGCATTCGGGACAAACGAAGGAACACCCGACACAGTGACGCGGACAGAAGGAATCGATAACGGGGAAACGGAAATAAACAAATCGGTGATGATCACACCTCTCTCTATCAGATCAGCGACATGTTTCTCCTCCTTCAGGAACACCACCACCGCCTTATTCATTCTGGAAGCGTAGAGTAAATTATCATGTCCGATCTGCTGCCCTACAGCCAGCAGAACCTCTTCCACTGTCACACCGGAATCCGGCGGCACAATCCGCACACCCTGACGGATAGACGGAGGAGGCGTCTCAGAGGACGCCATTCCTCCTCAAACAATCAGAAGTTCACCTGACTAACCGCAAAAAAGCTACAATAAACCAAGAAAAACACCTACCTGATAACTCATGTCGGAGAAGAAAAAGAAAAAAAAAATAAAAATAAAGAAAAAACCAAATATCAATCAGAAAACAAATCAAACTCCCCCGCCAAACTCTCACACANGAGAGAGAGAGAGAGAGAGAGAGAGAGAGAGAGAGAGAGAGAGAGTCGGCAGGGTTGTTCACAGTGAACAAACATCAACTCATATTTCATTTCTAATATTTATTATATAATACCCATAGTGCAAATACAATATAATCCTTCAGGAAAACAGTTCTTTCAAAAAAGGCAACCAGTTTGTTTCCACTGGCAATGACTCTGATTCTAAACGAAGCTTTGACTGGGTGGAGGGCATTGCAGCTTGTGGCTCTTGTTGTTCTGCAGGGGGAATCAAAGGGTTCTTTGGATATGGGATTAAGTATATTACTGAGTTATTTCATGTAAACAACAAAGAGGAAAGACCAGCGTGCAGCATATCAGTGCCAAGAACTCCATAAAAACCAGTTTAGATTCTAAAAAGTATTGTAAAACACTGCCCCCTTGTGTTTACTGTGAGAAATAGGTGGGTAAAGGATCATACGTGCTGCCAAGCGAGATTAACTCTTAAGTAGAACTAAAGTGACTATCAGATTCAGACTGCTCAATATGCATAGAAGAGAAGCACTCTATGTAACTATTATTATTAGACAGTCTTCTCTGGGTTAACTTTAATGTTCTTAGATGTCAATGAATTGCAAAATTTTACATTTTTAAACATTGCCCTCAAAATTGCAAAACAGTGAAATTCAATAAGCCCTGGTTTTGCATTACAGAGGACACAGAGATCAGCTCAAAGCTCCTGATCTGAAAACAGTAAATACTGACAGAGAAGATGAGAGAAAGTCACAGACACCCTCTGAATTTCAGTGTTACTATAAATTTTTAATGGTGCTGTCACTTCCCAGAGGAGAGAAAGCACTCCGATGGCAAAAGCTTTTTCAGAGTCTGAGGCTGTAATGACCGCTTTCTGTCTGAACACATACTTGTGGTTAATCAAACCCATTTCCATATGCTGCACTTTGACTGCTTTTAAAATCTGTTGTTTGGTTCCATCTGCTCACACAGGATCAGGTTTAGGAAGGGAAATAAAGGAAACCAAACCAACATGTTTTGCCTGACCTGAAAATATGCATGTGTGTTGTTCTTGCGTCTATCGCCTGACAACTTCACACCAACTAATGAAGTAACAAGGATCAAACCCATATAAGTTCCAAAGCATGCAAAAACCTGTAATATACCAATTAAAATCTATTGCAAAATGACTACAGATTAGACAAAGAGAAGCCCCCAAAAATCAATTTCTATTTGAAGAAGTGACAGTTTAATTAGCCTAATTGCAGAAGGTGAAGAATAAGTGCTGCTCCACAAGTGACAAGGACAAATTGAGTTCAGTGCAGCCTGGATGCTGGCAGAGCTGTTTTCAGTGTGATTCAGTTAGTCTTTGTGTTTTGTTGGTGGAATGTACATTTTAATCTACTGCACTCATCCTGTTTGAAGATAATTTACTAACACCTAATACATCATGGCATATGCTTGAAGATAATTACATTACACTCTCCCTGATAAAATTTCTTCGCAATGGTTCCTTAAGAGAAGTGCTGAACCATAACAAGTATTTACAGCTCACAGAAAGACAGCACACCCAGTCTTGGCATTTAATTATCCTTTCTCCAAAACATTCCCTTGCAGTCAGTTTGTCTGTCTGTCTGTCTGTACGAGCCTGAAGAGACAGATGCTCTTGAGGAGACAGGAGAAGGGCGTAACCAGAGACACGGGCTGATTCTGCTGGCAGTGCTGAGCTTGGTGGAAAGGCAAGCTGCATCTAATGGGAAGGGGATGGAGCAGGAAGCAGGGATTTGGATCAGTGCTCTGAGGGGGGCTCACATTCTGCTCTGGGACAGAATTTCTGCAACCTGAACCGTCTATCTGCAGGACATTAGCCAAGCCCCGCTATTGACCCAGCCCTAAGCAGGAGCTAATCGCAGTGTGCACACATACACAGACAGACATATTGAAAAATACATGCACACAACCGGGGTGGTGCGTAAAGAGAGAGAGAGNGAGAGAGAGAGAGAGAGAGAAGATGAGGAGGAATGGACAGAAAGCCCAAGAGACTGAGGGAGACAGCAAGCAATCAATCAGCTCGCCTCCTTTTCTGTCCCTTCATGATACAACAATAGAGTCTGTGGAGTCATTAGTGGCCCTTTAGCAGATATAATAAACAGGCACAAGCAGGAGTTCAGCGTTCTCCATATTAGCATCTGTGCTGTTGCCAAAGACCACATTACACAGAACAAATATACAACCATTGATTTACTGTGCAGGGAAAGGATCACACAGTTACATAATGCATGCTGAAAGTAATTTAGCCTGTTCTATAAATACACAGTTACCCTTTTTTTTTTTTTTANACCCTTTTTTTTTTTTTTAATTGACACCTGCATAGTCTAATGCAACCCACAACAATAGCCCTGAGATAAAATCCTACTTTGTTTTGTGAAGCCTGTAATGTTCCTTTTTTTTGACATGGTGTGAGATGTGTTTATTCAACGGTATGATAATAGATTGAAAGGGTTTTTTGTTTTTTAATGTTGTGTCCACCTCCATTTAGATACTTACATGATGGGGCACAGAATATTAGAAATATCTGCCTACAGAGAATGTTGAGCATTTGTGCAAAAAGTGAGCCTAAAAACAAGGATGTCCTTTTTGAGTCTCAACGGCAGAATGACATTAAACCTTGATGTATAACACAACAGCTCCACTTGAAGTCATAATCTGTAAAAGGCTTTCAGCACCCTTTCTGCCCCACCATCAAAACACAGCTGATATTACTGTTTTCTGCAGAAGCCGACAAAACTTTCACCGACACAGGAGAAACTAGGAATGAGAATGGATAGAGGATCTTACTTCTATAGTTTGTCCTATAGCGATGCTACAGGGCATACTCATTCATGTGGAAAGAACGTTTAAAACTTTTTATGGACTGAAACTTTCAAATATCTCAGCATTTTACCACATCATCAGTGTCAAGCTTGTTATCTGCCTGAGTAAAATAAAATATCACCAATGGGCCTGGAAATGCCAGGTACAAGAAGTGCCAGGTGCCAATAACTTTAAATTTTTTTTTAAGTGTCTCACAGGGGTAATTTCCCTTAAATAACTGGCCATCAAACCTTTTTGTGGCATGAGAGAGCACATTATATATTACCAAAGTGTCTGCCTTGGAAGTAGAGCAACAATTCAGCAAAGCAGGAAAGTATTTGAAGCAATTGCTGCTTGGGTGTATGAGCTTAAGGAACAATCAATAAGTATATTAGTTGGAGGGTGTAATATAGAGGCTAAACTGTTGAGAGCCATTATTAGTCCTGTCAGATTTGAGAAGAAAATGGTTATCTATCACTTGTCTTCATTGTTTAGCTTTAGTGCAACACTACAACAACTACTGTCTCTATGAATCAATTGTCTCTTGAGTGCTCTTATGCAGAAATGTTACCGGTACTCTAAAATGGTTGGACGCTATTTATTGTGCTTATTTAGTCTTAAATAACTGACTACCTAATCAAACATTCATGTCTATGGTTAAGCTCTTTCACGAATGGGCTTGGATAGACCTTAGAAAGGCCTCATGTGCCTTGCTGTAAAATCAATTATCTCAATTATATGGGGTTGTTAAACTGTTTAACTCCTCTTTAACAAATTTTGTTAACAGATATTAAATACATATATATTTAGCTATTAAGACGCTAGTATCTTATTGATTTAAAACAGCAGCCTCAAGCAGGAGTCAATCAATACGGTATGAGTAATGTGTAAGAAAGAGACTATGCTTGATATTAACCGGTTGTGTAATAATCATATGCATGATTTAGAGGTACGTTTGCTTCTGAAGAAGCATTCGAACTAGATAAATTGTCACACATGCACCAAAGCCTGAGTGCTGCAGACAGCCTGGCCACTGCTTGCCCCTCATGCTAACAAATAGGCATTGCTGCTGAGCAGTCACAGTGCTTTGTCTTTTGAAGAGATATCAACATAGCATGACAGCTGACCTTATTTCACCTCAAGGACATCCCCCTATACTTCACTTTTCCCCCATTTGTAATACCAATTGCCTGACCTGAACCATTCTTCAATTTTTGCTTGGTATACCATTGAAACCTGAGTGAACATATGTACTGTAAGATGTATAGCCTGCTGTCAAAGCAACAGTTTGCTCTGTCCTTTGGAGCTCATATAAAGTGCTGCTGCCTGTTTGTGCAATCTGTCAGCATGCACAGTATATACGTGCATTTTAACCCTTACAGCGAACCAAACTCCAAAGCTTTGTTAATCTGTACAGTTCTCCAAGGTTCCAAGGTCAAAATAATAAACAAGACAAAAAAAACAAAGAGCTTTGTATTACTATAATGGAGATACCTATATTTATTAAAATGTTCTTTTTTGTTCTGTCCTTTTTTGTTCTTATCATATTCTTCACTGCTGCAGTGACTCGGTTTCACTGCAGGATTATTCATTTCCCCTTGCTTGTAAACCCAAATGCATTACACTTAGTAAATAAAGAGACTCGGATTTGATCACATCTAAAAAAAAACACCTGCGTTTCAGCTGAGGTTCTGTCCTGTACAGCTCTCCACTTTTGAAGCTCTGAACCCTGTATTGTCAGAGAAACCCCCAATGAAAACTCACCTGTTTAGACAGACTTTTAATGTTTAATGCCATGCCACTGCTGCTGTTTAATCTTCCCTGCTGAATGTAAATATGTTAGTTTTAGAGAAAGTGCTATATATCTATATATACATATAAAAAAAAATCTAGCTCCTGTAAAAGGCTGATGATTGATTGAGCTGATGATTGATTTGAATGATTAATTTGGACCACTAAAACAACTACATTACCACTACTAATTATTAATACTACTACTACTAGCACAGTAACATGTACATGATCTCATACTAACATGTTGTCAGATTAGCCTAAAATGGGAACATTAAGTTTTGTATGTCCATTTAGACCACTTGAAACTCATACTAATTCTAGTACATCCATTAGCAGTCAGAACATACTATCCATATCGCGCAAAGGTCAAGGAAATCAATATCGATATTATCAACACTACACAGTAATTCAGTATTCCACTTGTGTGCTGTCTGATGTTCATGCCTAAGAGAACACAGGGCAGCAGCCACAAAACCCAAATTTTGGAAAATATCCATCTAGCGAGAGGCTGGCCTAAAGTTTTTCAGAAAATTTGCTTAAGTGTGTATTTAATTCAATAACTGCAGCACTACAGCACGTATGCCACTTTAAGTAATGGAACCTGTTTTTATTATGTCTGCTCTTACTCTTTATTTACAGTGAACTTCCACTAAAGCAGATGCGCTGACTTAAAAAAAAAAAATCATTTTTATTTACAGCAATGACTTAGGGGTGTAACTGAATTACCTCACAGCAATAAAAACAAAACAACAACCTTTTTCTTCCATATAAGGGTTTTCTCACAAAGTCATCTTTAGTGAGAGATATCAGGTAAAACAAAAAAGAGTAATAATTGTGTACACAATTTTAAAGACTATCTCTGCACACAAAAACACACAGTTGGTTTTTAAACTGCTATCCCGGGATTAGAATTTATTTATTTTTTGTCATCATGCATATTGCTTCACTGAATCTCCTAATCTGTCAACAAACCCCGACAGAAGCAGCTTTCTGCAGTCTTCTTCTCTCCAGGTCACATGCCAAATTTAGATCCACAAATCAAATATTACCTATCAATCAAAACAATAAAATTTACCAACTCATTAACATATCACTTCAATATATTGAAATGTCACCTTGCACATATAAATTTCTGTTTCAGAGGTGCTCAAATGTCAACTAAGTTAAATCAAACTGATAGAGACTATTCTGAAATATGGTTCTCTGTGTAACCTACCTCTCTGAAGTCCTCAGGTCCACAATCTAAGCCTCTGAAGTTACACTCCAGCAATATGTCTTCTATACGGTGTCGGGTGCGGTTGTAGAATTCGTCCAAGCTGAAGCGAGAGCCTGGTGGGCGGTTAGGTTCGGGGGCAAGTGGAATCCCCGGTGCCATGTTGTCTTCGTAGCCCAGCATAGGACCCATGAAAATCAGGTCGCTGTAGCTGATCTGAGATTTCCTAATGGTGTTGTAGTTGCACATGGTAACAGCTGGAAAAGTGATGTTCTTGGCCACTTTTTCATCCAGAATGGTGTCATACTCATATTTGAGATAGCGCAACACTCCATCAACTACCTGGAATAGGAATGCAGACAGGGCCAATAAGAAGACCACTCCCCACAAAGCCTGACGGATACCGAACTTCTTGTTCTCCACAAACACACGGTTGGCACCGTGGAGTGAGCAACCGCTGAAGAATGCGGCCAGGTCATCCACCTGGGTGACGTCATCTTCCTCATCATTGTAATTATCCACCTCACTGCACCTGTCCAGGTAGTCCCGTGAGTCTCCATCACCATAGCCCTTCTGTATTCTCTTGTAGTGGTCATCAAGTCGGTCTTTGCCATATCCCCTGTCAGGCTCATCATCGGCCGAAAAGGAGACAGTGCACATGATCCGGACAGGCATGGTGGCTGGATTTATAGCTCAACAAAGATGTTATGAGACCGAGAAAAAACAAGTTTGACTTGAGAGGGAGAGTCCAAAATCCTGAGCTAATAAAATCATTCAAGTAGAAAAGAGTACTGATGCAAAAACAATTCCATCAGACAAAATCCTCCTAGAATTCATCAACCGTAAAAAAAGGAATTTCTGGGCAATAAAGTTGTCCCTTAAAGTCAGGCATTAATCAAAATACAGACCCAATATAACTGTCCCAAAACAAGAAACTTCATTTGAAGTAAAGAGCACAAGTGAAGGTGGCTGTGTAGGAACCAGCCGGAAAGCAAACACACACACACAGCTCTTGGTTGTTCACATCTACTCTGAGTTACACAGAGATGCTTTGGCTGGGTTCGTCCTTGTCTCTCTGGGGCAGATCCGTTCCTTAGAGCACTTTCCAAAGGGAGACGAAGAAGAACATAAGGAGGCGGAGGACGGGAAAGGAGGTAAGGCCATGAGGAATACAGGACACAGAATACTCCCACAGGGCCCAGCCACAGGTCACCGTGCTAGAGCCGAGTTTCGCCATTTACCGTAAAAAAAACAAGCCCTGACGCTGAGAGAGCCGCAGCCAATGTGCAGAGAAAAAGCACTAAATAAGCTGTTTATTTCTGCTGATTTTACTGTTTGGGATGACCTCACTCCTCCCCTGGAAAGAAAATGATCTCAGCATAGTCGTGTAATCAAATATGAATAATATTAAGGTGTCATTGAAATGAGTGCATTTACTCTTTTTATATGACAATCCAGCATAACTGGAAAAGACTCACATTATATGCACAACAGAATATATAGAGTGACCTTAGTTGATTTCTATGTTTTCTTTACAAGATTCCCATTGATCGGAAAAGCTTGGAGATGTGTGCATCTGCTCTCCTTCCCTTTGTGTTCAGAGGATTTTAAAATGAATTTTAACACAAACCAAAGAGTAAAGAAAACACAGAATAAGTTTTGGCGTAAAAAAGATTTTGAAAAGAAGCATTAAGTTAATCTGTGGTGAGTAATTCCACCTAAGAAACAAGCTGCAACAGAGCTGCTACCGAGAAGAAAAATTGAGGAATTTAATTAAGGATTCCCTTTCCTCATTATCTTTTTCAATCATTTTAGAAACAGTTCCCCTTCAAACTCCTCCACAACTACAAGCACTTCTAAGGAAAGCAGATTAACCGAAACAAATACAACTGTGCAGAGGAAAAACTACTTAAAAGGATCATTCCATTATTGAATATGGAGATAAATTCAGATTCCCAGTGGTGGTGTTGGTTACGATATGAAAAGGAAATGTAAGAGACCGATCCATTTGTATTGATCCACATCCATTAGACTGCTAAGATTATTTTCAGAAACGTGACGGTGCCAGAATTTGAAACGTTAGATGCATTTAAGAGATGACAGCACTCTTTACAATAAAAATCTGCAGCTAATGATACCATAAGATCCACTAAGGAATAGCCACAATACACCTGTAAAACTAATAGAAAACACATTATCTAACTAATCCATTTTGTTGAGGTTTAAAACCTTAACAACCACAGTGGGGGTAAATGGTGAGAAAGGCAGCAGACTCAGTCAATATGTGTTTAGCTGCAGCTGTTGAGATTTTTTATCACGGAAAAACTGCTGATTAAACAGCAAACAGGAGACATATGGCTTGGCCTGGAGCCGACTCTACCTTCTAGCCTGTTCACCAGCGTAGCTTGATAGCCTCCGATTGTTGAATATGTATTAGTGGCTACTAGATAGCCTCTAGCATCCAGCCTGACCTAACAAGGAAAAAGGTCACTGGGCTCCCTCTGCTCTTCTCTGGGTCCCTGAGAGGGATGACTTCATGAATATGCATTCCACATCCCGCATTTGGCCCAAGACAGCCAAAGTTGTGAAACTGCTGTGGAGTACAGTGACCCTCTGAAATCAAACAGAAGTTAATGTACTTTGTCACTGAAGATTTATTTATTTACATCTTATCGTTGCAATAAATCTGTCATTGCATTTATATTCCTACCAAAACAGATACACAAAATAAAACAGGACTTTCTTGCTTCCTTTTCCTTTTCCTGTCATTAGTCAGTATCATCAAACATCTCCTCATCTTGACTTGAACGTACATTGACGTCCACTAGGGAGCAGCAACAGCACATCTCATCGTGTAACCTCTCCTAAAGGAATAAAACTGGCATGCCAAAGACTTCATACACAGGCAACATATTGAGGCAGTAAAGCTGGTATGGTATTTTCTGTCAGTCTTCTGTTTATTTATGGTACAATACTCTACAGTATTTTACTTGGTCATCATGTTGTGACTCTAAGAAAAGCGTTTCCACTATTATGTACTTAAATAAAACTGAATCAGGCAAACTGTTGAGTGTAGAAAATCCTGTCAGGGCCAACAAACTTCTTCATATTTACTTTCACACCTGTGGGCAAATTTAGAGTTTCCAGTACACCTAACCTTCGTGTTTTAGGACTGTGGGAGGAAACCGGAGCATCCAGAGAAAACCCACACTAACGTGCAGAGAATGTGCAAACTCCACACAAAGACTCCAGCTGGATTCAAACTCAGAACTTCAATGCTGTGAGGCACTTCTAAATCTAACCTAAAAAAAAAAAAAAAAAAANAAAAAAAAAAAAAAAAACAGCATAATAATCACAGCTGAACATTCTAAACCTAAAAATGTGACTTGATTTTCCTTAAATTACGCTGGATGTCGCATAGCTCCATCAATAGCACCTGTACCTTATCAACATCATCCATATCTGTGGTGTTTGTGCTTTTAGAGATAAGAAGAGGTAGACCACCAGCCCACATTAACTGGAGGGCTGACGGTTCAGTTCCCAGTTCCTTTTAGCTGTGCATCCTTGAAAAAAGACTGAAGCCCTAACCGCTCCAGATGAGCAGCTTTAAAACCTTGCGTAGCAGCTGTATATGTGTGTATGTGTGTGTGTGTGTGTGTGTGTGGGCGGGTGAATGAAAGGCATTGCAAAATCTTTTTTTCCTGCTTAGCAATATAAAGGCAGTCTATTTACCATTATAGTCATTTTCTTATTTTTCTTATCTCCACAGATGAACCTTCAAGTCATCATAATAATATACTGTACATCACAACACAACATGGCAGCATTTTGTCAGTTTTGTGTCAGGTCAAAAGGTGGCAGTGTTGTAGTCTGACCGGTCATTGTCACATCCTCCAGGCTGCGATTTCAACATATTTTGCCACGGTCGGAGTAAGAAGAGAGCAGGGCAGCAGATGAGAGAAGAGCTTTAATGCTCCCTTTCAAGTCCCTCTCACCAGCTCTGCTTACAGCTAGCATCGACCTGCCGTTGCCATGGTTACAGCCTGGCCATCAGTGTGAGGATGCACAAAGCCCATTACTCAGAACATGTATATGGTCACACGTGTACACACCCACACCCACACACACACATGCACATTTGCACACACACAGATGCACACATGCACGCACACATGCAGACACACAAATGGTAGAACACACTGTCTCTCTACCTCACTTTGTCTCTATCCCACAGAAAGCAGAGAGAAGGAGTGGCTGAAATGCACACACACACACACACACACACACACACACACACACACACACACACACACAGACTAAACATGCACTTCTCTGACAGATAATTTATGTTTTCCTCATAAATTTAACTTGAGTCAGGACTTGAGGTGAGGAGAGAAGGAAGACCACAATGGCAAAAAAATAAAAAAATAAAAAATGAATAAATAAAAATCTCAAAAAATGAGCTGACACACTGAGGCAATGATATTACTTTCTCAGCGGCAAGCTTCAATCAATACTCTAGCATTCATATTCTTAGGTTATTGTGGGATTCAGTAGATTCAGACCGCACAGGAAAAAGTGAAGAACAAATAAACAAGTACAAAGATCAGTCCATTCCCAGAAGATGGCAGAATGAGGCAGAGGCCACAGGCAATAATTCTGTTCTCCAAACCGCCACATTCTATCTTTATCTTTCAACATTACTATCTGATACATAAAGTATTAAAAGCAGAAGTTCCCCTGCTGAGGAGACTCGAGATGCAGGGAACAATGATGTGTCTTTAAGTGCGTTTCTATGACAAGACAACACATTTCTCATTTACGTCAGCACAGAGGTGACAAACAGCTTCATGATCTCTCCCGCAATACAGATGATGACTGAAAACCAATTCTGTGCTAATACACAGGAAACACATGGACACATGGACAGGAATTTTGACTTGACTTACATGAGACATTTTGTTATAGACAAATCCACAAAAATAACATGAGCGATATGTTCAAGCATGACTGCTGTCAAAAGCTTTTTGGAGAAAAACCTGCATTAACCACAAATCACATTTCTGTAATAAGCTTCAAACTTTATAATACGACAACACTTAGTGTGTAGCTACACAATTCTTGCATAAGGACTTAGCATCACATGGTAAAAATCATTTACATTTTAACATTTATTATACATTTTATTACATTTTAACATTTTATTATGGCCAACCTTCATGATCAAATGATACAGAAAAATACAACAGAACCAGAGCACAAAGTCTAGTGCTACATGTTTCTCCTTCACCTAAACCTGACCTTCCCTAGTAACAGATTCAGGTACAATGATCAAATGACAGATGTAGTGCTAGATGTTCGCTGAATACTAATGTGTGCAGGTAAGTCTTTATCAGAGTGATGATGAAGATCTATGTATGCATGGGGATGCCTTTTACTCCGGTGTGTGATTGGTTGTTTTCCTGTCATGTAGGTTTATGTGGGTAAAGAGTAATCTCTTTTACTATTACCACCACGTATGTGAAAGTCTGAATTGTTCTGATGCAGTACACTCCACCCATCTACTCCAAACCAGCTACAAATGTGGTAGAAAAACAACTATTTTCAAATTGCCACAAAAAGCTAAAAACTTCTTTGGGATCCTGAATCAAGAATGTGATCTGGATCACATCCAAAATGTAATCACTTCGTCTGCTCAGCATGATCTGTCCCACAAATTTCATCCAAATCTGTCCATAAAATTTTCAATATATCCTGCTAAAAAATCAAAAAGACAAACAGACAAACAAACAAATGCTGGTGATTACACAGTCTCCTTGGCAGAGGTAAAAATGTCAAAAATAATTTTGATGACAGAACAGAAATACTTGTGACTTGACTATGGCCAGCAACAAGCATTTCAAATGGCATTTGGCTTTGTTTTATTTTGTAACAGCCAGTATCTGTCCAGAAGAAATGGCTCTCTGAAGCAGCTGGTTCATGTCCACAGATCCTGCTTTGACAAACTAAAGCCTCCAAAGAAATGATCCTCACTACAGCTACTTGTGACTTCTTTTCGCACAAGTACCACAGTACATGAGCTTAAGCAACTGACATCTCTCAAAAGCTGACTAACTGCTGATTACTGAGAAAAACAGAAGATAAATTCCCAAAATGCAGCAGAGCACTCTCAGTGGATTATTAGACTATTTGAAAGAGGTTTTGTCACAGGGCAGCTCAAAGATGGTACAAAAAAAAATAAAATAAAATAAAAAAAAATAAAAAAAAATAAAAAT
Source organism: Lucifuga dentata (assembly GCA_014773175.1). Classification (NCBI taxonomy): domain Eukaryota; kingdom Metazoa; phylum Chordata; class Actinopteri; order Ophidiiformes; family Bythitidae; genus Lucifuga; species Lucifuga dentata. The sequence continues at coordinate 12,661 of VXCM01002520.1, forward strand.
CCACCTATTGGAGAGCAAATAGTGACCATGACAGCAAATGAGAAGACGAGATGAGAAAATAATTTTGAGTGCAAAATGCTATCAGAATTGGAAGTGAGAACATAAAAATGAATGGTGCATCAGAGGTTAAAACATCGGGCTGTTAAAACTGCAGTGAAATGGAATTTTGAGGCCCACCTGCTTTGGTGATGTGATGTATATCGGGTTGAAAAAGAATGCTGAAATCCAACATATAATGCAGGGAGGGATTGGAGGAAACTAACATGACGGTCATTTCACAGAGAACAGCAAGATATCTTTGTAAGTGTGGAAGAGGTGGGTCGTATTGTTTGAATCTGTGATTGCATTATTAGTTAGTTTAAATTACCTAGTATAAAGCACCATGATTAACCATTAAAATTAATCTGCTTACCAAGGGCCAATGGGAGTTTTGGATAAAATATACTCTGGCATATACTCTGGCTAAGCTAAGCAGCTAGGGGATTCTTGGCATAACAAAGCCGTGATAAGCTACCAATGTCTCCTTTCTTTGACCACCGAAATGCTACAGGTGATGCTAATATTATAACATAGTACTCAGTAGCAAGACTGGTTTGTAATAGGACTTGTCAGAAATTATATCCACTTCATAACGTTATCCATCAAACTGGCTAACTTGTACAAATGGAATATGGATTCATGTCAGCACACCGTGGCTCAAGCAGTGTTGATATTTATGACACGCTTGAAATTCACACTATGCAGCGACGGGATCTAATGATGACATGCAGCTGGTGGTAGGCAGGCCACAAAATGCTTTTATTGTGAGAATTATGAGAGAGAGAGAGAGAGAGAGAGAGAGAGAGATTTGTTTACCAGTTGTTAAAGTCAGTGNTATGAGAGAGAGAGAGAGAGAGAGAGAGAGAGAGAGAGATTTGTTTACCAGTTGTTAAAGTCAGTGCAATTAGCGCTGCATTAAAGTTAGAGACGTATACCAGATGAGATCTATAGCAGAAGCAGACAGTTTGCTTCTGAAATCAATGGGGACATCATATTTCTGGTTTTGAAATCAATGGAATCCATGGAAATAAGTCTGTTCAGATCAAAGGTAGGAATATTGTTTTACTCTGTGTCTGATTGACATGTCAAATATGGACAGAGTTTGGTCAGAGGGCACTGCTAGCCGCTTTATGATTGGCGCTCCATCCTGCAGCATTACACAGCTGCACAGGCTCCAGTCTGGACCTGATTATCACTCAGTGCACCTCAGCGGCTCTACAGTTAGATCCCCTCTGTCTTCTCTCTTTGCTTTGCACAGATTTCAACCTATTTTCTCTCTTGCTGTCTCTTTATCTCTTTAAGTTGTACTGTTTGATTCTCTCTCTCTCTCTCTCTCTCTCTCTCTCTCTCTCTTCTCTCTCTCTGTATTATATTACTAAGATGAGCATCACTGGGCCAGCAGGCTCCTTTTTTTAATACGGCAGCCAAGAGGGATGCAGTTATCATCTTGACTTGTTTAAATGTGCCACTCTGTGACATTTCCATAAAGCTAATTCATCTGGGCTGCCCCGCAGTCACACAGCTTGGGGATCTCTCCGTTAATATCAATGATTACCGATTCTGCTATCAGCTATGTCTGTATCATTTCATAAATACCAATAAATGCTAAACAAACTCCCCTGATATGGAAGCATTTATTCAGTGTTCTTCTTCATGTGCCGCACCTTTGGCTTTGACCGCTATTGTGTTTTCTGCACTTCACTGTCCATAGATGTAGCTCTTTGGTGGGCTTTTGCATGTTTGCCTGCAAAGTAATTGCTTAGTTATTTTATTTTTTTGTTGTTATTGTTACATGTTTTAATAATCAATTTGTGTATACAGTATAATAATTTCCATAAATAGTTAATAGTTAATACATCTTTTATGGTTGGATTCAGCACTTCCAGGACTATAAACACACACATTATGAACAATTGTTACTAGCATTTTGGAGTAATTTTTTTCCAAACACCTTTGCGCAGACATGTGATTGGCAAATTTCTCATTTTTTGATCGGCCCTAAAAATTGAAATTCACACAAGCAGTTAATAAATCTTTCATGTTCATGTTTTGAACGTCAAGGGTCTGGCTCAGATGCAACGAGCTTTTAACACACCATGTCATTATTTCTGACACCAATGCAAATACTGCACAGGAATTATATAATAATCATGACATTTGCTGTATTGCTCTCTTTGCCTCCTGTTACTTGTTTCTTTAGTCTTTCTGTCAAAGTGATGTGCATGTTTTGCCAGAAACAATGATACCTCATAAATGAGCATCATTTTCATGATGCTCATTAATTTTTGTAATGCTCTAACAAAAGACCCTATTTGCTAAAAAATCATTGTGGATTTTGGCTCAACTTTCCTTCTATTCACACAGTACAGCTTTCACATATATCCGCAAGCAGATGTCAGGGTTGGCACGGATTTTACATAAAATTAAAGTCTTGTAAATCTACAATTTATGGAAACGGAACGGCCCAGCATTACGGAGAGTTTACAACATACTGACTATGTGTGAGCAAACAAAAAGAAGCAGTTTAATCGCAGAAACATGCTGATTCTACTGATTAAAACTTGACACCAATGTTAGTTGTTTAAACATTGTGTCAGTTTACAACCTGATACATGAAGGTGTCAGAGCTCAGTACTCAGACCAGCAGCACACACACACACACACACACACACACACACACACACACACACTAATTGCCTGTAAGCTGGAAGGAGTGTGTTGATGCAGCTATGGAAGTCTGCTGCACCCTAGGGATTGTGACAGCAGCAAGGCTGGTCACTGGCACTGTCAGACACATCAGCAGCATGAAGCTGTACACACACGCGCACACATGCACACACGCACACACGCGCACACACACACACACACACACACACACACAGTGCATGACTGAGCACAGCTACCATAAATAGGAGCAAGCACGATATGCGCATGTTGCAAAAACACACTTGGTGGCAACCTATGTCATTCTGCCTCTGTCAGTTTATTCTTTCGTCACTCACACTCACTCGCACACACACACACACACACACACACACACACACACACACACACANCACGCATGCACACACACACATGCACACACACACATGCTGACACCTCCTCCATCACTGTACAGGACCCTTCCTGGTGGTAAACATTTACTCTCCACCCACTGCCATACCTCAACAGATCATGAACTGTCATCTGACTAAGATGGAGACCAGGCCAGCCAATCACAGATGAGCACCTCAGCAAAATCACCTGGTGCATTGCTCTTTCTGCTAAGGTATTCAACCGTGAAACCTCAAAGGAGACACCCCCGCGNCGCCAAGAAAGGTGGAAGAGCAGGAGTGAGGAAGGGTGGTAAAAGGACTAGAGGGAGCAAAGAGGGAGGGAGGAGTGGTGGAGCCAGATGCCTGAGCTCCGATCTATTTGTCATGTCAGATAATATGACAAGCACTCCAAGGGAGAGCTCATAACTAGATTATTGAGAGTACTTCGATTTATTTGCAGGACTAAGAGAGGCACCCTGACACACTCATTGCTTTTTAAAACAAGATTTGATTTTGTTCATTTGCTAACCACTTTATGCTGTATTTTCCAGTAAAAATTAAAAAAATAAAAATAAAAATTGACAGAGATGGGAATAATTTGGTTAATAGCTAAAGGGTCTGCCATAGCTGTTGATCTGGCCAAGTCTTCTGAGAAGGTTGCATAACATCCTTTCTCCTGAAAGCTGTGCTGATTCTTCATCCATCATCCATCCATTCATGTGATCATCACCAGAAATCAGTACACTACTTACTTGCCACTCATATTAAAACCCTTACCATGATTAATAAATGCTACAAGCTTAAAATTCACACCCAAGGAAAATCAATGTCCATCCCACAGTAAAAACCAAGAAAGGAGACGGATTAGATTCACAGCTCAATCAGCAAAATCATCTACAGTATGTTCTTAATGAATCTATCTGTGTGACTGTGACTTCCTTTAATGTAGCTATCTATTCAGCCCCCTTCTGTAATGACTGAATTATAAGAGATTGACATTTTTCATTACCAAGAAAAAGAAACCACACTATATACCTAAAATAGAATGGATCAATCCACTTGACTGACCACTCAATAAAGACAAAGAAAACAAGACAGGAAAATGAAGCCAGCATTGGTTTATAAATCATAATGAAAAACACCACTTCAATGGCCTGTTTGCTAGCTCATTAAGTCGTCAAGGTTCCTGTTTTGCAATGATTGCTCTCACAATCCCGAATATGAAACAGCATGTTGTGATCTTGTGCACTTCACAAAATTGAACTTAGGTCAGATTCAAGGATTGGTTTTGCTGTCATATTCAAACTGTGTTGTAACTTTTCTTTTATTAACTTCCTGAAAGTATCCTAAGAATAAATGAGATGTCTGATGCTTTACATTTTACCCCTCCGCCTCTAATGAGTTGTAGATAGTACAAAGATTAGAGAGCCATCAACTAGCGAAGTTTAGGATTTGGACAGGTCCTGACAGGCGCTTACTCTATGAGATTTACCATTTCCTCATCCCAAATAGGAGCCTGGCTGCTGATGAGAAGGGGCAAAATCAATACGCCCTTCTCGTTCCCATGCTCACTTGGAGCATGAGGCACTAGAACAGGGTCAATGATTTAGCGCATCTCTTGCTGAAGGGAATTAATAAACATGAGTGTGCAGGGCTGTGCTGTGGCATGTGTGTGTGTGTGTGTGTGTGTGTGTGCAGTTCACATCAGAGAGGTGAGAACGATGGGGAAACTTAATTCAACCTATGAAGAAAGATAAAAGTGAGAGAGGGAAGGTCGCTTCTATTTCATTATGAATAGATGGTCTTCTTCTCCTGCTGTTTTCTTTCCATGGCTGATGCTTGATGATACATGTAAAATGTCGTTATTAATTTTGAAGATGGCATCTCTATTTTTAGCCCCATTTTCATATCAAATATTCAAGCCAAATCAATCCAAATATGCAAGTTTTCTTCTGATATTTGCACTTTGACTGATATGCAGTCTCATTAGGCACAAGCACAAGTGGGGAAAAAAAGGCTGATATGTTGGGATTTGTATTGGAGGGAGTGATCAAAGCTCTGTTTTAGAGATAGGAGCATGTGCAAAGCAAACTGACATGGTGTCAACAACAGGCACTCATTAAGCGATGTCCTGAGGAGGTGCAGTGACAGCTTCGAGTAGTTTACTATAGCCTACTATTAGAGCACCATGCCCAATTTATAAGCCAGATGATTTGCATCAGAGGCAGAGAAAGCCCTCAGTGAAAACACAGCTTAGGGAAGAAAAGCATCTTCTGTTATCGTACTGATAAAGTACAACACTCCCCACATCTTCCTTATTTTTCACTAGTTTTTCTTCTGCCTTTTGAGTAAGCTTCTTATGGAATATATTTTTCTTCTGCTGCTTTAAATGGATCTGAGGGCCAACAAATTATGTTATTCTTATGCCTACACTTTTTCTTTTGAATTCAGTGATTCAGTGGTTAAGTAGCTTTGCATGTTTGCCACCAAGGTATGTTTTAATAAAACTTTTCATTATTATTTTGACATTGTGGTATGTTCATTATGTAAGAAAATGAACTGTTTGCACTCTTCCCTTTTCGAGTAACTTTGAGACACTTTGCTTAAGGGTATAAAATCCTGCCCATAAGGAATAGTGCATCAGTCCTCTTTGATAAATGCTGCATGCAGCTACCTGGCTGGATGATTTAAATTGAAAGAGAAAAAAGGTCGTAGCATAGTGGGAGTCTCAGTTCATTAGGGATCTGTGCTGAGGAAGCTGGATATTATAAAGAAAGAAGCTTGCTGCACATGGCTGAAAGATAAAGTCACCCAATAAAAACCCAAGCATTTTTCCATCAGGGCGTAAAGCTGGTCTGAATAGAAACCTGCACGTAAATGAAGGTTCCTGGAAGCTACTTTGATGCAGTTGGCGAGGAGTCTGTAATGAGGTGGCTGACTTTGCTCTCATTGGCTGATCCCCAAACTTCCGTTCTTTGAATCGAGAGACTGCAGGTCACTACGCAGTGCAGAAACAGGACATCTGTCTGTTTGTTGATACTGCTCGTCTGCTCATCTCCCCTGCTGAACACCAACTGCCACTGTTTGAAGTGGAAAGTCACATTCGCCTCCTGCTCATGACTTAAGCATTGATGGTTCAAATCCCTACGCCAGCTGGGAAAATCTGTGCAGAGAAACTAAATAAGCACAGCAATCCTCCCTGAAAACACAGCATGGACTTGACACAACTCTTGAGCCAGGCACTTAACCCAGAGCTACTCCACATGAGCTGTGCAGTGTCTAACTGTTTGGCTGAATCTCTCTTTCACATGTGAAAGAAATCCAGTACATCTCTGGGAATTTAGGAATCAGACTACATTCACAATGCAGCTAAAAGGGCCAAAATTTAGATTTTTTTTTCATTTCCCATGTCAAATTGTGCTAATTAGAAAACATTAATTCGTGTTTTCTAATTAACACACAGCAAAAGAGCTAATATTATGGAATTTTTGTTTAATTCTGCACATGTAGATCTATGATCAGATCCATGAGATCTGAATTTAAATGTTCAAACCAGGATTTATCAGCACTGTCATGGCAGTAAGTAACTGTTGCATCATTCACCTGAGTCATTTTGGCATCCTGGCAGCTTGGCTGAGCCAGCTTTAGCATGGAGAACAGTGAAAAAAGCACGCCATGCTTGATTGTTGCTGAGATGTCTGTGTAACTGAAGTGTAACTGCAGTCTAAGTAAAATGTGTTTCAAACAAGTGGGACAGGCAGATTCAAAAACAATTTTTGATGCTTTTTGCTGCTGCTGCTCTCTGCTCATGTATGACTTTGCTGTCAGTTTATCAGATATGGATAGATGGGATAGATAGAATCATCCACAAAACAAACATGAGCAGCTATTAAAGGACCATACCAGTGATCATGCATGTTTGAGCCCAATATATGTTCCTGACAACCAATTCCTAAAACATAAACCGTATTTTAGTTTTCCTGTTATTTTTTCAAATCCTCTAATCTTTCAAAATCAAATGTTCACACACACTCATCTTGAAATTACCTTCCAACACTTATGCAGGATTGTAGAAGGCATGATCATTTTAATTTCTCGGTAAAAGCCATCTTCCCCGGGACTGTATTTCTTGGCAGAGACAGTGTAGATAGTCTTCAGCACAGCTCCGTGTTGAATCAGTTAAATAAGGATACTTCGACAAAAAACCTAAAAGACATCATGTTTGCTATGATGGATTAGGCATCTCAAGCACATTTCAACCCTGTACAAGTTGGTTTTAATAGTGTGCTGGAATGAACTGAAACCAATGGCAGTCTGGAAGGTACAAAATATAATTAAAATTTACCGCTAAATTATGGTAGTATATTTGGGAAAATGGTTGTCAATAACATAGTGTGTGTGAATTGTGTATATTGAACTCCAACATGCACGATCGCCGGTTTGTTCCTTTAAGAATTAGGTAATAATATTAGGGTAACATCATGTACTTATCTTGCATTACAACATTCAGTAAATACTGAAAACAGAAGTAAGCATGGATCACAAACAATACCTGCTCACCAGCTGAAAAAGACATTCTTTTTTGGTACAGAGCAAATGCACATTCCTTAAATGTAGGCTACAGTTAAACACTTCAAAAGCTTTTGGTCTTTGTTTGTGAATGCTGGAATTGAGAGAGATAAAATACAACAGAAATTCTTTCTGCTTGCCTAAAAGTGGTGCTGTGAGAGGAAGTGGAAAACTGTGATTAAACAGGAAGAACGTAATTGATATTCCTAACAGGACCCCAGGTCTCTGCCAGTGGTGGGATGGGGGAAGATGGAGAAGAGTGGAAAAACGGAAATGTATTAGTCAACGTCAGTAATGACCATAAACATATAAATCACAGGAAACTAAGGCTGTTACTGGGAAAATTAATCAGGCACTGCTATGCTGCTGCTATGGGGGGGTTAAAGGGAGCGAGTGAGAGATGGAGAAAGAAGTGAAGAAATGGGTGGGTGGGGGCTCACTGACTCTACATTGCAGGGTGTCTGCTAGTACAAAATCATAACTCAGATCATAACAGATGGACAATCTATTAAAACCCAAATTAATTTGTCCTCATACATACTACAATAAAACCCTATACTCGTCTTTTTAGAGCTTCATAAGTGTCTCTGCAGGACATGCCCTAGGAGGTTCAATAGCAGCTAAACCTTATTATATAAGCTATTTATAACCTTGTATGTCATTATCAAATGTAAACAAGCAGCTGAACAATTCAACCCCACTCATGCCAGCACAGCCAATCAACTGACCGGCAGCAAATCAATGATGATTACCTGACTTAACGAAGATCAGTGAAGTTAATGACCAGTGTGACTTTGTCGTGATCCACATTAAAAGCAAGGACGCAGACAGACAGGTGAAAAAGACAAGTGTAATAATGAAGGGAAAGATGAGACTTTGCTGTTGCTTCCCCCCCACCAGGTTCATGAGGTGCTTTACTTGAAAAAAATAGTTGGTATACTACATAATCCATCAGCTTTTGTGGAAAAAAAAAAATGACAATGGCAAAACACCCATCCAAGAGTGAGAGAATATCTTACTGGCTTTAGACATTAAAATAAAAGATAACGTTCAACGGCTGAATATCAGCAGTAAGTACAGTTCTCACATCACTGTAAAGGTACTGATTAAAGGACCAATTTTTTGGCTTGCAAACAAAACACATTTCCTTGCCACTGGGTAGAGGGCAAACAGAAGTAAAACATTCTGGACAAGATAGTAAAAATACCACCATTTTTCACAACACTGACACAGTAATTTTATGTGGCCTTGATATATTGGACTTGACAGCAAATCAGGACTGAGCTGTGAATATGTTTTTCCACCACGGCTTCAGCAATTTCAGTCACAGTACCGCTCTTCCTTGAGGAAATCTTTTGAAGAAATTTTCCTTAATGAAAGCTAATTTTTCTATTTTCTTCTGTCTCTTGCGGACATTTTCTTCCATATTTTTCTTTCTTTTAGGTCTTTTCTCTCTCTCATTTGGTTTGTTTGTTCCTTTACTCTCTCTCTCCCTTTCCACCACTTTGTCTCCTCCTAACCTCACCTTTATTCCCCATCCTTTTCACTTGCTTCTTCCCTTCTCTTTCATTTCCTTCTTCCTACACATCTCCTCTTTTCTCAGTCTTCCCCTTCTTTTGAACCACACCTGAGGGATGCAGCTGTCTCATCTGATTGAGAGCTGGCCATTCACTGCTGTTTTTGCTTGCAGAGAGACTGTGATTAGATCAGTTTTTTATTCTTCCATCTCTTGCTGTTGGTTTTAATAGAAGGACCCCTGTGGCTAAACTTCCTCATTAGCCTTCCTATGGAGTAGCACAGCAGAAATATACCTCCATGGATATCCTCTCCATTTAGCCTTCTCCCGCCCTACAGCCTTGCAGCCAGCCCATCACTTTGTCTCACCTCACTACACACAGGTACTGACTCACAACTTTTGTGCACATGTGCTAATTGCAAACTTACATACAAATGCACACAGATGCTCAAGCTTGTACCGTACTTGAATAAAGTTGGAAACTGATATTCTCAGCATGGTTGAAAATTGCAATTTCTCCAGTGAGCTATCCATGTGATACTGATCTGAGGTAGTGATGCCATAATGTTCTCCACAGAATAAGATAAATGTAATCCACTGTGAGCAACACAATCGATAAGTCAAATATAGAACAAAACTTCCACCCCCTCTCCTTCCAGCAGCATCCATCTGCAAATGAATGAGTTTTCTCCATGACCTTTTCATTAGCCAGTCTTTGTGAAAAGCTTCTAATCAAAGATGTCAGTTGGCAACCTGCAGTATAGAGTAAACATGGAAGCAGCCATCCAGCAGGGCCGTCTGTCAGCTTGATCGATGAGCGATCCTAAACCCCCCTTTTTTTTTTTTAAAGCTGTATATACAACAACAACATAATGACAGATAATAGACAATAAAAGATGTAGATGGTCTACATTGTCCGTTTAAAACATTTTTCTATTTTAATTTTTTTTAATGTACTTTGAAAGGGCAATGCCTCGTTCATTATACTACCTTATTTACCAGGACTTGAAATGGGTTGAGGAGTGTTTTGATGCAATCAGTGGATGCAATCGGTGTCTTTCTGTGGGAGAAAGGACAACATAACCTGAACTCGAAAATTAGAAATGGCTTATAAAATTGACAACAATGGGCATTTGTGCAGCCACTATAATAATTTCAATAGTTCCAGAACCAGAGAGACAACGGCTCAGCAATATCAGGAAGGGAAACCAATCTTCTATCACTAAACCGGTAAGTGGTCTGACCTTTACTGTATGACCTATGATGACCTTTGTTGTATGGCAGTCAATTTTTTATTTTTTTTTTATTTGGGCAAAGTTGGAAATGTGTTCGTTGATAGCTGTGACGTCAATATGAGTTCTGTTATTACAGATGCAGCAACAGTTCTGGTCAAAGGTGCATGACATTGCATTTGAGCTGTTATGTCATGGAGCTCACCCAGAATTTCAGAAGGATCTATAATAATACAGCTTGGATACTCCCAGGGCTGTATAATATTTTTGAAATTGCATGTGACATTAAAACTAACACATAAATTGGGCTACAGCAACATATCAAAAAAGGCTCTGATAGCACACCAGTGGCTAATACTCATGGGATATATGCTTGTTGAATGGTATCAACATAATTCTAATTTAATTAAAATGAGTAGATACCCTTTTGGTTATCACATCCCATTTACAGATATATTGGCAAGAAGAAATATTCATGGAGACATTTTGTCAAGCCATTATTTGCCTTGAAAAAGTTTATATAACATACACAAATATTTGGTCAACACCTAACAGGGACTTGGTCATTAGTTAGATGAATGAATGAATGATATTTCCCCTCGAGGCAGGACATTTTCCTATAATTTCAATATATACTGTAAATATTTCACTTTCTAGGATTTCCCATTTGCTATTCTAATGTACATATCAGCCATATTATACAGCTAATGAACTAAAATTCAATCTCTAAATGAACCTCCAGAGCCCCACTCTAAATTGAAACACTGACTCATTACTACCTATGCACTGCAGTAATGATGGCTGTTACCGGAGCCTGAGAGATTTTCCAGATTGTTTTAGACGGGTATGGAAATGAGCCGTTGTGCTTTACTCGCTTGGTCTTTGATGCCTGATAGCACAACAGATCTGTGTGTGTTTATTACAGCTGGCACACAGCAGAAAAGTGGAAGGAAGGAGGGTGTTGAAGAAGCATCTTTGATGAAGTCTTTGTTGGGTTGCTGAGCACAGTGAAACCAATCTGATGAGCGGTGTGCATTTATGCCTTCTTTTATGCCTTCTCAGGAGGGAAACTATACGTAATTCATCATGCATGCATTATAGCAGGATGGCCCGTGGGCAAAAAAAAAAAAAAAAAAAAAAATCCACCTTATTCAGGGGAAATGAAGTGACATTCAACTAACTGAGCTTAACGATTTCCCTCAAACAAGAATATACAAGGAGTAGTTGACCTGGTTAATAGCTCTTTTTGTAAGCTCACAGATGGAGATTTGCTGTTGGATAGCAGCTTTTACAGCCCAGCCCCTCCAGTATTGACAGGTGTCAGTAGAAACACTGTGTGGTATCATGAGTAATGTACAGAGAGACTGGTTAAAGAGCGGAGAGAGATGACCCCCCCCCCCC
>VXCM01002520.1:24464-36110 GCA_014773175.1 Lucifuga dentata
CCCATGCCCCCACCCCCCGAACAACGTCATTGTCCTGAGGAGATTTAAGTCACTTTCATGATTGACTACATACTCAGTCACCACTAACTGCCTCAGATTGTTGGGGAAAATGTCATATTTTGAAAAAAGAAAAAAGTAAATGCTGATCCAGCATCCCCTTGGTAACAAAACCTCCTGAGGAGATGACATCAGACAGGGGGGAAGAGAGAGAGAGAGAGAGAGAGAGAGAGAGAGAGAGAGAGANGAGAGAGAAAGATGAGAAGGACTGACTAAGAGACAGAAATAAAAAAAAAACATTCTCTCTATGTCAACAAGGATCTGCAAATAGCAGACTAAAATAGTAGGTAATTGTATGTTAAATATCAACAGCTTTGTTCTGACATGAAAGGAAAATAGACTATAAGTCCACACAGTTCATCACCAACACACACATTTCTTTTACTTGTGTATGTGCATTTTTCAGACTGGTTTACAACCTCAGGAGTATTCCAATGAGCCGGAGGAAGACTCAGTCCATTTTTTGCTCATATAAGCTCCTCTAAAGCTCCAAACAGCCAATTTGGGCAGCTGCATTCGATTCATGAAAGTGGTTTAGAGTCCTGGTTAGGCTTGCGGGTTATGCAAACTGCAGCACAGAATTATCTCTTCAGGCATGGCGAGTGGAAATTCATTAACTTTATCGTGGTGTCTGTTCGCAGCAACTTCACAACTCAATTTAAGCATATAATGGTGAGGAAATGTATGGGGCTTGTAAACGGGGCGGGCATGGGGAAGCTACATGGTTTATGGCTTCTCATAGACAAATCTCTGCAGCGCCTTAATGCGTCATATCTCTCCACAAAGGTGAGGACAGCAGCGGTTACTTGAGGATCACTAGTGTATACCTAGTAATTAAATATTATAAACACCATTTTTGTTTTGTTTTGGCCGTCTATCTATCCCCAAAATGGAGTCTCCAGTGGGAGTCATTTGTAAAAGTTTGTCTCAACTTGCAGTGTGGACAGAGAAAGCTTTTGCAAAACTAGCATATAAATGTCATCCTTATTCAGATATAGTGAATTACTTTTACAAAGAAAAAACTTTAATAGGCCAGCTTTATGTGGCCTCTGACTCTCTATGTCATATATTTAACATATATGTCATATATGTTAAATATGCTCTCTATGCATAAATAACAATTATCAAAGTATAACAATTACCAATTTAGTGTAAAGGCTGTAAACTCACACTACATGTCTTAGTAATAGGGCTGCAACTACTATTATTATTTGCATTAATCTATAGGGTTTTTTAAATAGATTAACAATTATTTAGTCTATAAATGTCAAATTAATGTTGGTAAACACACACCACAATTTTTAAGCAAATGTTTGACCCTTTTACTCAATAAATAACTAAAACAATTAGTCAGTTGTCAAAATTGGCTTCAATTAATTTTCTGTTGAATGAATAAATGATTCAATGACTGTTTCAACACAGCTTACACAGCAGTATACATTGATTTCACTTATACATAAAATAAATAAAAAAACATGCATGGATGCAATTAAAATCACAGCTTTAATTAAGTCAATGCATTCTTTTCTGCCCCTATCAATGTGTTTCTGCTGTTCATATCAAAATTATTGCAAATACACCACATCTTGATTAATACATTATTCAGCCCTGCAACTCCTGTCACAGACACTCAAATACATTGGTATTTACTGTATATGTGTGTGTGTCTTTCAAAGTGTGTGAAGCTGTGAGACGGTGGGAGCCACAGTGGGATAAAAGCCAGCAGGAACGTGAAAGGAGGAAGAGCAGAGATGGTGGTTGACTCTGTGGGCGGCTTGTGTTGCACAGATACAGAAAGAGTGACAAACAGACTCAGATGAGCATTGACACCAGCTCCAAAACTTAGAGCTCCATCTCTCTATTCTGATGACAAAAACACACAGGTTTAACACAACGCCCTGATGTGATATTTGTTCATTGTACTGGCTCACACAGCTGTCACACAGATCAACTACATGGGGAAGCAAAAACTGGAAAGTGCTGTAGAAAATCAATGAGATCTATAATGCCGCTGGCGCATAACCACTGGCATACCTGTAAATACACAAAGGTTGGCCTCATGCAAATGTAATATATTGCTGATGTAAATAGGCCTGAAAAAAAACTTCCCCAGAAGCCAACGACAACAGGCAAAAAAAAAAACAAAGAGAGAGAGAGAGACACCTCTGGCTGACACAGTGCGAAGCTAAAGAGAGGCTAAGCAGAATGGAAAGGTCGAAGTGTACTTTCAAGTGGACTTGAAGGTAGTTACATGTGCTAGCGAGGGTAGAAAGCAAATGAGAAAAAGAGAGAAGACAGAGGGAGAAAGAAATGAGAAGCAGGAGGTTTAGAGTGGTGTGGGTTGCAAACATTTCTGTGTGACTGTGTGAGTATGCATGAGTCTGTCTGGATTAATACACACACACACACACACTCAAAAATACAGGTACAGCAGCAGTACATTTTTTGTACTGAAAGATACATTTTTCATAGATGTACTGTGGCGTACACATAACAAGCCCTCATGAGACATGCACGCAGTACCCTTTAATCCACCATTGAGATATGAAGTAGTTTCCGAGGTTTGAAGACACAAATGTTTTCAACCTGAACTAAAGGTACAGTTACCTGTCTGACACTGTGTTATACTTTGATGATGTGTTGCAAGAGGTTTGAAAGAGTTTTTTGTCAAGTTTAGAAGAGCTGGAATACTGCTGTTGTCTACTAGCTGGAAAGCAACAGATCACATTTCTTCCTCTCTCAATACATTACAATACTGACCAAATTTAAAGCTGCAAAAATCTATTTTTGTGCCAGTTGGTGGGGAAAAAAATACCTCAAAACAAGCTGACAATCGCCTAGCTGGACATTCAGCAGACATTCAGTTGTGTTCTGTCCACCTAATGAATGCAAGTCCAATATTTCCTCTCATTTCCTCTCTCTTTTGGTCTCTCCCAAAAATATCTGGCTCTTTAGCTGTTAGATGTCCAACTTTCTTCAGCAGCTAGTCGTTATCTTAGTCTGGCTGCTGTTTAGTTCTGGGCAAGTAGCATACCTTCAGGATATCATAGATTTTTTTTTGTTTGTTTGTTTTTTAATGGAAACACCAGCTCCTATGGAAACATGGTTGATGAGAGCAGCTAAGACTCAACTACAGAGTAAATGTGTGGGCTGTTAAACCAAAACAACAAGCTGAAATTGGCTAAAAGAGTTGGATGATAATTATCTGGATTTGTCTATGTAAATAAATAAATGCGTCTGCATATTTATGTGGAAACAAATATGCGGATCACAAATCAGATTTCTATACCAGATCGGTTGAAGCCTGGGCTACCAACAACCACCACCGGTACTATTGGTCAGCAAGGTGCCAGTAGAAATGATGGGCAAAGAAGTAGCAAGAGTGAAAGGGAAGGTTTACAGGATGGTAGTGAGACCAGCTATGTTGTATGGGTTGGAGGCGCTGGCACTGACGAAAAGACAGCAGGCGGAGGAGCTGGAGAGGCAGAATTGAAAATGCTAAGATTTTTGTTGAGGGTGGACAATATCAAGAATGAGTATATTAGAGGGACAGCCCAGGTTAGTTGGTTTGGAGATAAAGAGAGAGGCAAGACTGAGATGGTTTGGACATGTGCAAAGGAGGGATGTAGGGTATATTGGGAGAAAGATGCTGGAGATGGAGTTCCCAGGCAAGAGGAAAATAAGAAGGCCAAAGAGGAGATTCATAGAGAGGACATGCAGGTGGTTGGCACGGCAAAGGAAGGTGCAGAGGATAAGGAGAGATGGAAACAGATGATCCTCTGTGGCGACCCCTAACGGGAGCAGCCGAAAGAAGAACAAGAAGTCTCTCAGTGATGCCCGTTCAATCTTAATATAAGCAATATTAATATTTCAGGTTTAATTGTAAAGGTAAATATACCTTTCCATCACTGTATACAGAAATTGGGTTGCATGAAAGTACATTATTGTATCTGTATCAGATAATGGTCAGGTGACAAACTTTTGTACTCCAAAAGCTACAGTTCTCCTGTAGTTCCTCTGAGGGTGCTGCATAATTTGCAGAGACCCGCAGCGAGGATCAATGAAATGAACAGTGGTAGCATCGAATCATGCTGCAGGACACAATTTTTAGCTGGACTAGAGACTGAGCTCTGTCTCCCAGCCAGCTGTGATTGAAGGCCATTGTGGCAGATATGCTGCTAAAGGTCATTGTGCTCATCAACTGCCCACCGCCTCCCAGTTTGATGGAGTGCAGTCTAAAGATCAAATGTCTGGCTGTTAGGCCGCCTGTTCCTACCTCTACGACCCAGCGGTTCTTATTGTGCTGAAAATGCTACCTAAAAGGTGTTAAAACTGTTTGAACTGGTGGTTGTTTTTCAGCGAGGCAATAAAACTCTTGATGTATTATATGAAAGATTGAAGTTGTTATTAAAACCATTCAGCTGCTGTGGGTAGGGAGGTGCTATACTACAGGGAGATCTATACCATATGATCTACAGGAAAACTCTTAGCAGTTACTGTGCAGCCTATGCTGGATGATTGGTAAATAAATGCTTCAAATTAAAGTGTTCAGTCCAATGAAATACCTAATTGTCTTTATCATTTAATCTTTAAAAGCCAAAGAGCTGTACAAGGAGAGAGAGACAGAGAGTAAGAGAGGCGAGAGAGAGAGAGAGAGAGAGAGACAGACAGACAGACAGACAGACAGACAGACGNAGAGAGAGAGAGAGAGAGAGAGAGAGAGAGAGAGAGACAGACAGACAGACAGACAGACAGACAGACGGAAAGACAGGAGAAAGGTGAGAAAAGTAAATGCCAACAGGTCAGTGGTGGACAGCCTGAGGCTGAGAGCCACAGACGCAGAGCTCATTAAAAACAGACTGACTTCTCTGAGCAGGAGAACAATATGGAGCGAGAGATGCCCGATGGTACCACTGAGCACAGACAACAAGAGAGAAAAGAAGAAAAATGGAGAGGGACAGAAGGGCAGAAAGAAACAGGGGAGGATGAAAGGAAGGAAGTCATGAAGCGAGGAAGGAAGGAAAATCCTCAGGAGAAACTTGGTGATGTCCCTGGAAGATATGAATCAATATGTGTATGTGTGTGTGTGTGTGTGTGTGTGTGTGTGTGAGACAGCGTGTTCTGTGTGTGTGGATTCACTCTGAGCAATCAGCTAATCCGGGAAGCTACAGGATGAGGACATGTGCTGATAGATTCTGCCACCTGTTTGATAAAAACGACAGTCTGCTGCTCTCTCCATCTCCTGTTGTGTGCTGCTTCAATGCAGAATGAAAAAAGCAATTCACTGTGAATACAGAGGAAGGAACAAATCCAAACTTTGGCTGAATTTCGCTGTCCGTGACACATTTTACAATTTTACAGGTTGACAAAAGACAAACAACCAAAGCCAAATAAATGAAACACAAGTACGTGAACTCCACTTCACATTAACACAGATTTGTGTCCATTAGTCCTTTAGTATACCTTTTTTTTTTTTCAGAATCTTTCACTCTGCTATCTTCAGCCTCATGTATTGGTTTTTACCCCTCTGAAAGTATCTGTGTAGCTTTCACAGCAGCATACAAGATGGAGTCGGGAGCCTGCCAGCCACCCAGGTGAGCCTGTCAGACCTGCAGATCTGCTGAAGGTTAAGGCGGTGATTAGAGTGAGAAGATGACTCCTTGCCCTTTGGTCCTCTACTTCTATTGATCGTAATACCCTTTGAGTCACCATTGTTTAAACAAGCCTCTTCTGCCCAGTTAAGCAAACCACACGCACACGCACATACAAGTGCACATCCCTAGGGTCTCCTTAGTTATTTTCTTGTGACGTCTCTCTGCTGAAACACATGCCTAAATATAGACAAAGAAATAACTGGATGCCGTCGCTTTCTCAGAAGACTGCCACTCTGATTGTGTGGGTTTTTTTTTTTTATTCTGTCATTCATTATTGTGCAATGTAGCTGAACTGCTCCTAATGAGAATGGGGACAAATATTGCCTTTTATCTCACAACAAGCAGCAGGGGGAAATTTCTCAATAATGACGACTTCTTAGATAATGAGTTGAGCATGAGAGACATAATTACAGTGGAAGGCAAGACAAAGTCCAAACCCTGGTGATAAAATGCACTGCAAAAGTTTACCAAGAAGGAAAACTAAACTGACAGGGGGGGGGGGNGGGGGGGGGGAGTGAGTTTAGAGAGTGAGATAAAGAGGGAGGCAGAGGAAGACAGAATGCAGCCTTTTCTGCATATTGCAATCTGTATTTATATGGTTTTTCCAGAATAACAAGAATATTACATTGCTTGTAAATTGGAAAGATAATATCTGATAAATGTCTCTGTGCAGTCTGAGCTCAGAGGAAAATAGTTTTTGACATTATAGGCTGAAAACTGTGCTGTCTGAGCGCAACCAGAGCAAGTTTTGGAATAATCAAACCTGGTCAAAACCTTAACTTCACCTTACTTTAACTTTGATAATGTAACACCTCAGTCATAAATAACTTAACCTAACATTAAATAAAATAATTTGTCTTAAGCTTAATTTAAAAAAAAAAAAAAAAAGAAAAGTCAGTCAGTGTGCTGATCATTAAATCAGCTGCTCTGTCATTTTTAGTGGGACTGAACTGCACCTTTCTGCCCTCCATGGCACATGGTTTGAGATACCATACATAAAGTATTTATCATTTAAAGGACCATACCGACCATTTTTCATGTTTGAGCCTAATACATTCAATTTTCATGCTGACAATCATTTACCAAAGCATACTATTGGAACAGTGAATTAAAAAATTGTTTTCCTACCTTCCAGAACACCATTGGTTTCAGTTCATTCTGGTACGCTATTAAAATCAACTTGTTGANTTTTTTTTTTTTTTTTTTTTTTTTTTTGAAGTTATGTAATTTCAGCATTTAAGCGCAATAAAAAGCATAGAGTGAATGTATGTCTCCACTGGGGAATATTGTCCTGCGTTTATCGAAAAATTTAAACGACTGTGACTTCATAAGGCCGCGTAACTATTAGCAAGCGAAACATAAATTTTTAAGTGGGTGTATCACTTGAACATTTGATTTTGAAAGAGATTTTGCAAACTATCAGGAAAGCTGAAATACGGTTTTATCCTTTGGGAAATGGTTGTCATTAACATAACATGTATGAAAATTGAATACATTAGGCTCAAACATGCAAAATTGGAAGTATGGTGCTTTATGTTGTACATTAAAAGTGTGTTAGAAAATGAGCCTGTGATGGGTTTCTCAAATGACCAGAACTGAATATAGGGGCCTACTTTATGCATGTGTTACAAATGTTATAGAGCATCGCAAAATATCAAGTCAGATTTAGTTGTTCTAATGTGTTAGCCTGTTGATTAAATATTGGATCATGGGTTGTAGCTTTAAATCTGTTATTCTGCACCTTTACAGGCATGTGCTACGCTGAAGACAAGTTGCCTGCATACTTTACCATAAAACAAACACTGTACAAGAGGCTGAAAAGATGCTTTCAGAGGGAAAGAGATGTCAAATGAGAAGTGCTGGAGAGGTTGTGTCAGGTTGGAAGATGACGCTAATGGGAAATTTTCCACAGCCCATCTCAGAGATAAAATGACCATGTAATCTCATAACGTCATACGTGTTCTTCTTCAAATATCCATGTTATTGCACACCACCATACTCAGGCACATAATGCAAACTGAGCTCATCGCTGAGGTTAATAGTAACAAAGTGTGTTAAATTAGCTTCTACAACATCTCAATCAGTGAAGTGTTAGTTCATTCAGTGATACCACAACATGAACTGCTGTGCATGACACATAAGGTACAGAGTTGTAACCTGATCCCCGAATGCCTAAATGAAACTGTAGATTACATTTCAACTTGAGAAATGGATCCATCGCGTGTACATTACTACATGATTCTCATATTGAATTCTTCATACAGTACATGTTCGTCGTCTTTATCTTCATCTTCATGATCCAGTACATCGAATCCCCTGTGCTGCATGGCCATGTTCTTCTTAACGGGTGACAATCAAGCTTCCAGGCTGTCAATTTGCTGCCCACAACTGGCTCCATCTAATTCTCCTCACAGATGCCTCCTGAATAGGAATTTTTATTAACCACCTGTAGCATGAAGCATGTAGAAAAAACAGCAATATGAGCTAATGTTCTGTCTGTTTCCACAGATGGATGTTAGCGCTCTGAGATGGATTGTGCCATGTTCATTTTTACTCAGAGACCCCAGATTAATGATCCTAGTCCACACTGTTCACTAGTGTATATTAAGGCTCAACACTCAGATGTGGTATTAACAGGAGAAAAAGTGGTATCAGTGCAGCGTATTAGAGTAAACTGTCTCTTTCAGTGTAAATACCACGTAAAGCATTGCAGGTATCTTATCTACACTTAGAAAATAAGCTGAAGGTTGGCAGGAAAAGGTCAGCACAGTAACCAGCGTTCATTTTCTCAGATACTGACACATAGTGCTTAAAGCAGGTTCACCTTTTTTTGTTAGAGTGCTGGAGGTGGAATGTGGATGTTATGCCTTTAAAGGGAAGTAATTCATTTACTTTGCATTAATGGATTCAGCTTTTTTTTCTTCTTTTAACGTGATAAAATGCCTTTAGTGTCAACAGTATCATCAAATGTTTAGCATATGACCTAATTTCCTTCTTCCTCTTCACCTTGAGTAATGTCATAGAGTAAAACTCAATTAATGCAAGCTCCAAACCCCTTAGCAAAATTCAAAATTCATACAGCTAAATCACCATGATACATTTTCATAATGGGGAAAACATACCTTATAAATGAATGCAAAAGCCCTTCCACTAAGAAAAACAAAAGCTTTTTTTTCCTGATTAGATTTATCTTAAGGGAAGTCGGTGCAACAAATCAAATAGTACTGACTATCAAATGGAAATGAAGTTTTGCTCTTATTCATGCATGATATCAACACCTGTGTGTTCACTGCTGCATTTCACTGCCTCTCCTCAATTTCCAATTATCTTAAAAAATAGAATTGGTGTCATTTTTCAATG
Source organism: Lucifuga dentata (assembly GCA_014773175.1). NCBI lineage: Eukaryota > Metazoa > Chordata > Actinopteri > Ophidiiformes > Bythitidae > Lucifuga > Lucifuga dentata. The sequence goes on from VXCM01002520.1 coordinate 33,536, forward strand.
TAGGTGATGCCATTAGTCATATCGCAGCTCTACGGGGAAAGACAATCCGGTTTTTCATGGAGCAGATGGGAGGGTTTATTTGAAGAATTAAGACACATCTAATCAGCTCAGTCTATTGTAAATCACTTTACTGATGTGACAGTGACCTTTCCACTGAAAAGACAAATCACACAGGCATATTTTCAGTGTGGGTAAGTTACAATGCGTATGCCAAGAATGTGTGATTATCGTCTTCCTTATTAAGAAAACTTTTTTCATTATATGCTATCCTTTGCATGCTGTGATTTATGTGAGTTTTCTTCCCAGATTAAGAATCCACATTTGAGAAATTGACACCTACCCTTAAAAAATGATCGATGCTAGAAAATGACAACATATACTTTTTAACCATTAACATGGTAACTTCACACCTTTGCTAAGTGGAATTCTGTACATTAAACAATAAACCAGCATCTTTCCTGTCATAGCAGATTGACAGTATTGTAAAGACAATAGGAAGAGGCATTGCTGTTAGTGAATGTCCATTCGGTCATTCATTCGTGTTGTCTCATTGTTCAGGTATACGAGCTCCTGCTAATAACAAAGGATCTTATTTAAGATACTTTATTCAAATTTATAAATATTTTAGGGCTGTGAATCGATTAAAAAAAGTAACTAATTAACTGCACAGATTTCTGTAATTAATCGCGATTATTTGCAGAAACTTGTAATCTTGTAATCATTATACATTGAATCACCAAATTAATGTTTAAAGTCACTGTTTTATACGCTTTATTGAACTGTTTTGTTAGTTTGTCACAGAAACAAGAGGCCCCCCCAACTGAATTGACTTGATTTATTTCATTTTAAACTAGTAACTTTAGTTTGTAATGGATTCATTGCAGTTATTTTCATGATATACTTTCTTTTGGGTTAACTGACACTTTTATTGCGTTCAGAGAAGAAACTACCTTAGTTGATATGTTAAAAGATGTATGCATGTTATTCATGGCTTCAGCCAGAAGGTGGCAGGTCAAGGTTGACATGTTCTTGCTGTAAGGAAAATCATCTTCTGAGAATATGACTTTGTTCAAGAGGAAACTAGCATAGCCTCAGGAAGTGAAAATATGGATGTTTTATTAGCGTTTATTTTTTTACCGTGTTAAACAGTTCGTAATTGCAAAAATTAAACCGTTAATTTTCCCAGCCCTAAAATATTTTGTTTCCATTTTATTTGTGTTCTCATTACTTTTTGTTTTGTTTTTTATTATGGACAGTTATGTAACTTCTTGCTGTTATTTGACTGTTAAATTATTTATTTGTGTGGAGGACGACTAGGAGACAAAATATTTCTTTAGCCCCTTAAAAACATGGTTTGTGAAAACAGAACCAAAAAGAAATTGGAATGACGCTGTAAAGTCAAAGCACAAAAATAAAGGCTCTTGTTCTCCCATCATTTATAGCAAAGTCAGTCGTGTAAAGCCTCCTGTTGAGTTTCTCCTTTCTTGAGCTGAGCCGAGCTGACGTGCCGTGGCTGGGAGTGCAGTAAGTCATCTGCTGTCTGTCTCAGCAGCACAGCTCCAACATGTGTGACAGATATTGTTTTAGTTCAAAGCTGTGGTGTGCTACAGTACGCTGTCAGTCATACCTCCAACACTGCTACCTGCAGTAAATCCTTCCTGAAATCAGTCATCATACAGGACAATTTATAAAGTGATTCAGAAGCCAAGTGACATTTGTTTCTACAACACAATAATAAGACGAGAACAGAGACATTAAGTGGGATTACAGAGCGGAAAGTCAATCAAAAAGGTTTTCTAATAATAAAAAGAAAATTGATGAAATAATGAAATACACAGCATGATACCATTTGTGAGTGTGTGTGTGTTCCAGGCACTTTTCCAGATGGGACTCAGACTCTTGGTAAAGGAGGGTTACTGTCATACTAAGCAAAACAGGGATTTTTACCAGTGCAACATAATGCTGTGTAAAGTTTATATTCCATGCAAGCTGTTGAGACAGAAATCTCATCACTCCCTTAAGGCTACACAGCTCACAACACGCTATGCATATTTACAGCTTCTGTTATGGTTTTATTATTCTGATATAATCGGTACTAAGGTCAAGACTGGAGTTAGATGACAGAACCAGTTTGTCAACAGAGCCCAAGACTCTGCTTGTGTCTCTTGTAGTTCTTCTGGATCCGAGAATAGTTGAACTTTAAAATTCTACCCTCTCTGCAGTGTTAAGATGGAGTCAGGTCATTCCTTTAAGTCATCCACTCAACCCCTGTCAGTGCTATGTCTGAACCCAGCATGATCTACAACCATGTCCCCATGTCCAGCAGTGCAGTATCAGTGATATATGAGGACTAAGCAGGGACAGTCAGAGTGGAGGGTCAGAGAACAACATGTCAGAACACAAATAGAACACAGAGGCTGTGTGACCGATTGGCTAGCAGAGAGCAGCATCTGCACTTAGCGCTATATAAAAATCCAGCTGAGTAGTCAGGAGTGACAGGGAGCGACAATGAGGATGGGACTTCCTGGTCATAATACAAATATGTTCAGTAAATTGCAAAGGGAAGGTGGGGGGG